>JAPYZO010002073.1:0-16122 GCA_030522905.1 Torymus flavipes
CACGCCTATCCGTGCCATTAGCAGTCCATTTTTGCACCGTGCAGTATCGCCCGAGCGATAGCGAGGGTGATAAGCACGGTGCGATAATGGGCTACTTATCTCATGGATAGGTGTGACATAAATGCGGATTTATGCCACGCAGTGCTATAAAAGACATTTTCTCGAAAATTATTGAAAAACAAGTACAACAAAATCTTTTACGCCCGCTACGAAAATTATACGGTTAATTTAGGATCTTTTTTTAGGTTTAAAAACCGCGAAAATTGTGCCTGTGTTACAAAAAATACTAAATGCTTCACATTGATTATTTTTCGGCCTCTATACAGGCCTCAAATAGTATATTACGACCCATGGCCAGTAAAATAAGAAATGTCTCAGGTCACATGTAATTGTCGGCCGAGGTGGACAAACATGTGATCTGAGCGGCCGGGAAGTTGGCGCTTTCCGGCCGGAGGGCAGAAAAATAGTATACTGACCTCGGCTTCGCCTCGGCCGACAATTACATGTGATCTGAGACATTTCTTATTTTACTGGTCACGGGTCGTAATATACTATTTACGCCCTGAGGACAAAAAAATGAGTTTGTAAATCTTATACTATCAAAGTATCTTGATACTTTGATTCCTCCTAGAGGAAGCTTTGTGATAGTGATTCTTTAGTTGTTCTAAAAACATGTTATTATTGTTTTTCGAGGTTTGAGAAATTAGAATACATGGTTTAAAAAAATGTCTGTATGGATGTATGCGTGCTTGCGTGCGTTCAAGCACGCATAAAAGTAAGTGAAGATTGTTGACCCAAGATTATCTATTTATTTTACTAAATAGAAACATTTTTCTTGATTAAAAGTCTTTTCTTGCTCTAAAGATATATATTTTATAACTTTTATTTAAAAGTTAAATTTGATTTTCATAAAGATTTTACGGAAACTTTTGTTTTACCATATCGCAATTTATCACGTTGCCTCGTGTAATAATTATATTATAAATGTTTACATCGGACAAGGTAATATTTTATATTATTTGAGAGGGATAATCAAATCGTCTATATTATTAGTATTTATAATATAAGGAAGTACGTACTTAAGTACTTTCAATATTTAATTTGTCTGTCTTTATAAATCGATCATTCATATAAATGCTATGCAATTAAGCTATTGACTTGAATTATATTCCAGCTATAGTAAAATATTGTTACATGTAATGTCTATAAATAAAGCTTTGGGGAACTAGTTCCTACTCCTCTAATTGGCAACGAAATGCAAAGTTCTAATTATTTAACTAATCAGCAACATTTATCTCTGATCGCAGAGAAAGCCTCATTTCTTTGAGACCCGCAAGCGCGCGCGGTAGCAATTATATGGTTTAAGTTCAAGTAAGAAATTTACTAATTGCAATATAGTTACTTAATTTGAAAAAAATGGTTTCCCCTCGTGGTCAAGGAACACGGGCAAAAAGAACGAGCAAACGACAGACGAATGCGCACGCGCGGGCTCAAGAGTGCGCGAAGCGAGGGAAATGCTCCCACTTGATTTTCTCTCTGGTTACACAATTTCCACGGCCGCAGGCCGATGGCAGTGCGGCAGTAGCAGCAGCAGCACTAGCAGGAAATCCCTAATAAACTCCTACATTATATACATGTACATAAACACACACGCACGCACACACACACACACACACACACACACACACACACACACACACACATACACACAAATACACACGCGCGCGCGCACACATACGCACACACATACACGCACACAGAGAGAGACACGAACGCACACACATATGCACACGTATATATACAATATATGTACGTATAACTCGACTTCTCACTGCATTACGGGTGAAAAGAACTCATTATATAAACACGGGCGCGCGCATGAATCAACCAGCATGCAAGCGCACGAACGCGCTGCAAGTGCTCCGAGGTGTCACTGCAATTTACACTTTCTGTTATTACCAGTTTCTAATTTGTAACGGGTTTTTTAACAGAGTATTATACAGCGCTTGTAGTAAGAGACTAGTATGAAAAGCTACGTTTTAATCTACGCGAGGCTACAATTGTCGAGGCGGACGTGCAAAAAGTTGCGGTGAAAATGTCACTCGGTAATAACTGGTTTTTCGGGAAGAAAGTAGAGAAAAAGCGTTATCGAAAGCTACGAATTATAATATTGTAGATATGAAGTTTAATATATTTTAAATTTGTTTTTTTCACGAGACGTTTTATAATGAAATAAAATGGTATAAAAATCTCTCCTGAATTTTAACTTAAGTAAATTTGTATGACATCTTGTATATAGTAATCGGTACGTTGTTAGGGGTGGCCTTACTCAATTGAAGATTTTTTGTACCTATTTGTTTTTTCATTATTTCGCAATCAGTGAATTATGTCGGTAATTGTGTATATCGTATGTGAGTAAGGCATCCCCTTAAAGAGCACTTTATATATAAAGGACGTCTTTAATCACACACTCGAATAACGAATACTCCTATCGTCTGCTATGTACATTTCCCAACTATCCACAACAAAAACTCAACAATAAAACACTAGTTGCGATTACGAGTACCCCAAGCGCATAAAGTAAAACCATTTTTCGCCTTACATGCAGCATGGTGCAGCTTTATACACAACGCGGCGTTCTTATAGTCCCCTACCTCCTACAACACTTGGATTCTGCGGCATGCGTTTCACAAAGTTAGCGAAGCCTCGCTTGGGGCCGTCACGCTCGTCCGCGTGCCCGCTATTGCAATGAAAAGTTTGTTGTCTTACGGAAGTAACGATCGGATGCGCGCAAAAAGTGCAGGACTCGATCAAGCGCGTGAGTGCCCGATTGCCTTTGCAGCGAATGACCTTTGTGGGTGCGCGAATTTGCATGTGTATATCTAATATGTATAAATGCAGGACGGCGCGCGAGTGGTGAAATTGCATCGTAAAAGTTTTGCCTTCCTATTGTAAAGAGAGAGGTCGAGAGAGAGAGAGGCAGAGAGAGAGAGAGAGAGAGAGAGAGAGAGAGAGAGAGAGAGAGAGGGAGAGAGAGACTTCGTAGGTCGTGCGATTGCGTGAGCAGATAATAAGCGTGCCGTTTGAAATTTATGAATGAATTCGGAAGGCGAATCTACGCCCGTTTGTTATTTTTAGATGTATGTTAATGTTGCACCGTTCGAGGTAGGAGATGAATTTTAAAAATATCGAACCTTCCTGGTTTGCCGGAACAAGGTAGACTCCATTGTTTAGCGAGTTTTTACGGACTCGTTAAAATATGCACCTATACGTTCATGGTTCATGAAAAATACTTTTATCATTTACATAAGGATTTAGAGAAATTAGTTCACTAACATTTTACTTCGTATGTTTATGAATTATAACAAGTTTATCTTTTATATATATTTTTAAAAACTAATATAGGTACATTGCTGTATAGATTAGATGAAATTAAACGTCAAAAATTAATTTAGTAAAATGGAAAACCGTAACCACCTGAAAATTCGAGTAAAGAAATTTCAAAAATTCAATTTATAAAAAGTGAAAACGTACTTAATTTAATGAGATTCTATGAAAATAAAAATAACTACGATAGCAGTAAGAGCATCATATTTTTTGCAGTTAATGAAGTGCTGAAGGTTAAAATTACAGTTGCCCGTGCATCTCTTAATTCTTACAAAATTAATAACCAAAGAGAGTAATGGTAAAGTAACCGACCAAATGATATGAGATATTTTAATAAGCATTTATGATTTTTTTCGTCCCGAAGAAATCTCGTAATTTACGACCGCACGTACACGCGAAACACGGCGTCGTTAAGCCACTTTATTTCCGACAAAAGCACTGTGGAGTAAAATCTTTCGCTATACATTATTTCCTCCTTCTCGCGTACCTTCAAAGCAAAATTGGCGCGTAAAGTTCCTAATGGACGGAAGAAACTATCGAAAAATTCGTCGGGAGCTCGACGACTGAATTTGTTTCTGCTCCCGCGAAAAGGTGGCTTCTTTTTTCGCCGCTTGACCGTGGCCTCGTATACGGCTGATCTGCTATATACCGCGTCAGTAACAGCTGTTCGTTGAACTTCTTCCCTACACGTTTTCCCAAAGAGCATATATGCGAATTTGCGTGCGTAACTCGAGAGCGTGAAATTTAATTTATGAATGGCTTTTCGAGTTAATTATTGAGTATGCCCGCTTTTTAGCCTAATAAAGTAAACAAGAGTACTTCGCACTTTCTAAAGTGCTTTGAGCTGCCGACTTATATACGCTTAAACCAAGTGCGCGCACGCTTATATTGCTTTTGGAAAACAAGAAAATTCTTATGATTCATTGTGAGTTTTTTTTGCACGCGATGGAAATATATTATTGCAAAATAAATCAGAATAAACGTGCTCATTTTTTAGAAAGTACATGTAAATATTTTTGATATTTAATGTTACACTTATGTAACGCTTTTAACTGAAAATTAATAATTTTTCTGAAATCTTATAAAAATTATCTTATCACTAAATTTATGATTGTTAATTGCAATCGTAATACTTACTTCCTTATAAGCTGCATTTACTTTTTATCTAAGCATATAATATTTCAGATAATAATCCGCGTTTAAATATTTATAAATATAAAGTAAGAGAAATTATTTTACAGTGAAAGGAATCCCATTTCTACCACAGCTTTATTCACACTTCGCCGATGCTTCATCTTATCACATGCTTTCTCTTTGAAAACCCGCTAATTTTCGTGTACGAAATGATTTTTATAAGTAGTGTTATTACCTCATACCATGTCAAGTACGTTTGAAGCAAAACACTGAATCGCTATTATCAAAATTGTCGTATCTTTTTATTATACTTGAAACAAAATATCTCTATAAATTATAATTTAATGACTTATAAGTGAAGGCTTGAAGTGTCAAGTTATAATATATATTACAATATAAAATCAAGTTTCATTATTAAGACTGCAAATATTCAGGCCAAAACTGCATAGACACCCTAAAATTTATTGCGCACGTCCGCTGTCTTTCGATTTCTCCTTGACAATTTCTGATACGCAAAAATAAGTCTATGCGACTTTCGAAATCGAGAGCAAAAACGTGACGAAAGCTAATAATATTTTTGAGCCCCGATACATCGGATGAGGTTGTTTATTGTAACGGATACTACCGCCGCGCGGAGAGGAATACTTATACCCACTCGAGAGGGAGCGAGAGTAAACGAGGAATATTAAAATACGCTATACTCTCCTGTAAGTGAAGAGAGTATTAAAGCACTGCCTGGATTTTATGGAATACGTTTGCTGAACTGTAATCGACGACGGGGAAGAGGAAAATTGCGTTCTGTGTACTTTCCAGGATTAGTGTACACGTGAAATCTGAAAATCAATAAGTCAGATGTGAGATTTTGAGCACGAATGGAATAACCTCTTTTCACGCTCCAGATGGTATTGGCTATCGAGGTGAGTCGCTACATTCCTTCGCGAAAAATCGACGGGATAAGCAAGTAAGTCGATTGGAGTGGCATGAAAATAAACATATATACTTTGCGCAAAAACTTGCGTTCTAGCGAGGTTGGCTCATGTGTAGTAGTTCTCTAAATACTCGATAATATTATTACGAAAATCAGGTAAATATACAGGATGACTGTCATGTGAAATGAGGAAACCGCGCAGATCAGCCACTTTCACAGAATTTTTCTTCGCGATTTTTCGCAATGAAGTATCTTCCATCGATGCATAACTGCATGAATTTTTTGCGTCGAATGGTCAAATAATTATGAAGCGTATATGAAAATTTTTTATATTTCATATTAATTTGAAAGTTGAAACGTTACATGCATGATTATATCTAGCTGCTAATAGGGGTATTGATTTGTAGTGATTAAATATCAGAATTACGTAACATTAAATGTCGGAGCTTTTATGAAATTTGGAAAATTAATTGTCTTCTATTATTAATTCAATAAAATATACATGATGTTTAGATTTCCATTCGCTCTCTAATTCTCTCTACTCTAATCACTCAACTATATACCAGAATTGATTTGAGTAGTCAAACTATGTAGAAAAACCAGAAACTTGGCTTTATCAAGCAAAACCGCATCGTCAAAATTTCGTACGGTATAATTTCGTCTTCGAACGACGTCCAAACCGATCCGCCAGCCAAATCGCTGCACCGCAGTTTCCACAAAGATACGCGACTGGTTATCCCGGCAGCTTTCACCTTCATAACTCACTTATCTGCAACCGCGTAATAATAACGCCGCGAGTGCGCATATGGTTCGTCATCTCATATCGATTTTCACGTAAAACCACGCAGGAATGTCCACGATGATTAACCGAAGATCAACGCAGGAATCCATCAAAGTATAATCAGAGCTCTCTATACACAGGCGAATTCTTGGTACGGCTGTAGGGGGGAATCGTCCGATTCGGGAAAGTACACGAGTGTTCCTGCAAGCGCGAGTCGCTGATATAACGAGACGAGCGAACGATAAGGAGGGAGACTTGCCGCGCGCGAAAGCTGCCCGCGAGTGAAAAGTCGGTGTGCACGTATAGGTATATATATTGGCGCTCACGGATAAATGTATACGCCGATTAGATTATGGCGGGGCGAATAGCATGGACCGCGGGCTGTGCTCTAATTGGTTCTAGCGGTTCGTCATAGATAGTTACGTATATGGATGCGTGTGAGCGAGTGCAGCACGTGCGAGGTATGACGCATGGGCCGGGTTCTAGGACGCTGCTTTTTTGCGCGTGCAGACTTTGATATCGATGATGATCGCTTTGTGTTTTCAGATCTGTCTTGGATAGGTATTAGTTTGATATGCATGGGTTTTGGTTAGTTCCCTTCTTTTTATGCTATTGTTCTATACTGCTGACAACAGGTGTCCGTGATTGCAATGGCCAATGATTATGAGATCATCATCTTTTGTTTCATACAAGTACATAGTATGAGTAATTCATAATTATATAAAGGAAGTTATATTAGTTGTTACTTTAGTCTCTCTAGCTTTCGAATATTTTGTTTTTAAAAGTTCAAACCACTTTAAAAGTGATCCAATCAATATTTATGATTCTATTTTATGTAATCATAGTATTCAATATTACGAGGTATAAAATTTGTTACTGAAAGGTATAAAATGTATTTATTAATTGAAAATTTTGATGGTGTGAGAGAAATAAATACATAAGGTATCTTTTTTTATTATCATTATATTGTTAATGAATTTGACCAAGCTCTGTAGAAAGTGGCCGAGAAGAAATAATATTTTCAAGAAAATTCTCTTCTTAGAGGTCTTGCAAAATTTTAATCAAATTAATCAGCGCGATTACCCACTAGTTGTTTCCTTTTGCTATTTTTTAGAGTTAACCACAGTGACATACTTTTGTTACGGTATTGTTTGACACCATTTCTGAATACTGCGAACTTCTTGTCGAAAAGTTAGTTGAGCAACGCAATTATGCGCGGTAGGTTAGCCACTAAAGCCAACTTGAAGTTTTACTGCCTTTTCGTTTTGTTTTTGAAGATGTACTAAATAGCTTCAATTATAGATGACATACTTTGATAAAATAACCATTCGTTATTGTTTTTTGAATTTAGCTATTATCCGAGCTATTGTCTGTACGCAGTATATGCGCTATAAAAATTTATCTACAAATGTACATCTTTAAAATTGAAATTCAAAGTGAGTGAATTTTCGAATTTCGCCAAAATAATTTCCCAGCAGAATTTGCGTCTGTAGACTTATAGAATCTAGATCCTCAAATTTCAAAGTAATTAGATGGCTATTAGCTGAAATGAAGCGCGTATATGAGTACCCATCCCATATTGTATCGAGTATTACCCGTATGTTTTAAATATGGGCGGGTATGCGGGTATTCCGAGCTCTAGTACGCACCCATTGTTTTGTGTTTTGGCACATGTTAGTTTTGTATACATAAGCGACACCGATAAATAATAATTTTGACTTATATCTTATATGATAATTTGCTGCAGATTGCAATAATGAATTACAAAATATTTCTCAGATATAAAGTTGTTACTACCACATAAGAATTGTGTAGGTAAATTAAAAACTTATTTTTTTTCGCATCTTATAGTTTCCTTACCTTAACTAACACATTGAAGCTTCAATCAAGTTATCCCAAAATCTACTCACATAAGCATAAAATAAATCTGAAAATGAAAAACATAAAAATTCACGAAAATTCACTTTTGCCCTCTCGACTCTCGCGTGTGCACCGTCGCATATTGGTAAATTATAGATGGAGGAAAGTCGCGCTTGCGAGGCCTTTAATAGCGTTACATACCCGCTATATAGTATATACAACGCCGGCGGCTGCACGGCGGCTTGACCTACGGCAACGCGCGCTTAGTCGGAAGTTCGAGGTCGTTCCGCATTGCAATCCCAAACCAGATAGGATAGATAAAATTCCACACCGCTGCAAGCGCAATTTATCTATACACCATACGAACGTTCATGCGCGCGCCTATTACGAGAAAGTTAGCCCGCGCGCGCGAATCATTATTGGCCAATTAGCCACGGAGGAGACGCTAATTCAGCGTGTGTCTGCCCGGGGAAATAAAGTGATTATACGAGTGCGCGCACCGCCACGCGCACGAGGAAAAGTGCGGTGCACCTTTTTTTCGGCGCTTGCGACGGCTGAAGGACGCGGATGAAAGGAAGTTGAAGGACACATGCGCGAGCGAGCGAGCGCTTCGATGGTCAATGAACCGCACGCGCGCTCGCGGCTGCTTTCGAAGCGTTTTCCTTTTTCCCGCGCCGCCGGCGGCCTGCGTGCTCTCGTATTATGCTGGCTTTTATCGACAACGCGCTGCTGCTGCTGCTGCTGGTTTGCAATCGCATCGATGCGACATTTTGCGCCGAGGGGGGAAGAGAAACCGCATGCAAGTCGAGTGCAGTTTGGAGAATCTTCTGGAGTCACTAAGGAGGTTGGATAAGTAGGTTTCCTTTCATCGATGCGCTGATTAGTGTGGAATTCAGAGGCGTCGGGTGAAACGGTCGTTAGATGTGTTTTCATTACTTGTAAGAGCTTATGTAAATGCGATAATGCACTTGTTATTGTAATTAAATGCATTTTTGGGCACTGTATAGGTATATAGAAATTACTATTAAAACAGCGAGTGTCTTGTGAAGTTGGAAGAAAATTTTTACAGCTAATCAAGTAATTATTAATTCGTGCCGATTTTCATTAAAAGAATGGTATTTTAAAAACGGTTTAATTTCTGTTGAAAATACGTCGAAGGATAAATTGTGTTTGCATTAACTATTTTTGTATGAGATATTCTAAAAGAAAGTCACACTTATAGGCATTCCAAAAACATAGAAAATAAGTTTGGAAGCACATTAATTCTACGAAAATTTTCATGTTATGTGTAAAAAAATTGTTGCGACCCAATGAAATCAGACTTGTGATACTGTTTTAAGAGCACATAAATTTCTTTTATGGAAGTTTAACATGGGAAAAATGAACAAAAAGTAATCTTTATTCATTAGTCTATAAATAAGCTTCCAAAGACGCGAACAAATATTTAAAAAAATCAAAATCAAAGGAGAAGAAAAGAGTTGTAATTTAAGTTAAGAATGGTTGAAAATGGAAAGTTCTGTATAAAGTAACAAGCATTTGAAAATGATGAAAAATTACATAAAACAAGCAGTCTTAAATATTACGTAAATTATAGCGATTTGTTGTGATTTCTCCCCATTCCTAACTGCTCGTAATTTTGTACAAAAACTTCCGTTTCAACAATTTTTAGCTTAAATTGAAGCTCCTCGCTTCTGTTTTGATTTAGAAATACAGCATGAAACTTGTTCGCTTAAAATTTGTGAGCTTAATATTGGCTAGTCATCAACAACTGCTTGTCGTTCATTGTTCGCATGTTAAATTTTCGTAAGAAAAATTGACGATTGATTAACAAGCCTGATTTCATGGGTTCAACAATTTTTTCGTATACACATTAAATGACTATAACAAAAAATATATATAAATATACCTTTCCCAATATACTTTTGAATCCACGCCCAAGCGTGGATTTCTTATAGAATTCCTCCACATACACTAACGTTTTTTTCAACTTTTCACGCTATACGGTTCTAACCAGGAATCTCTCGCGAATCAGGAACTAGGCTCGGCTCGTAGCCCCCCGCGCCCATAAGTACTTACGCACTACTGCACCTCTCGGATTCGCCGAGCGGCGCGCGTGCACCGCAACTATGCGCGGGCACGGTTCTAGCCGCTTTCCTTCATCCATAATTTACAAATGGCGCGCTGCAAGGCGGCTATCTCGCGTCCCACTATATATCTATGTACATACATACACAGACACGAATCCGCTCTCGTTCCTGCTTCATTTGCACATGTGCAAATACACACACATGGACGCGCCCGCCGTTAATGGAAATCGAGGTTAGACCCTCTCACACACGCACTTGTACACGTATGTACTGTGTATCTACGTAGCTCTTCGCGAATTGTGAAAGAGAACCTTTGGCGAGTATTATTCGCGCGGGTACAAATATATATACCTATATACACGCCTAATACAACTTGCCTGTCTGCGGAGGCTCTTGCGAACGCGCGCGGAGAAAGCGCGCGGCCACGCGGCTGCGCTATAACACAATGTATATATAAGTGCGCGCGAGGCACGGCTCGTCGCTGTCGTTGTCGTCTACTGGGTGTCTCGAAAGTCGATTTTCTATAAGAAAAAAAAGGAATAAGTGTAGCGTCGGAGAGATATCTGTATACTGCGATTCATCATCGCGCGAGATGATAGGACGAAAAGCGCGCGCTCTTTTAAAATATCATCAGGTCCGAAAGTTGTCGAGGCGCGATGACACGCGGCTTTACGATTGCATCTCGCCAGTTCACGGATTGTTGGATTTTGATCTGTTTTTAGCATCGCTGTGGCGTAATCGATGGCCGATTGCCGCTTTCTTAGATCGACTTTTGAAAGTTGCGTCCAGTGTTTACTTTGAATTTAACATTGATTTTGGGTTAATTTATTTGAGATTGAACTATTGAACAATTAACTATTGAGATTTTACTTTTAGTTTGTGGAAAAGGCCATTTTATTCGCATCGCACTTTTTATTTCGGATTTTCGATCAATAATCATTTTATATTCTAATATTCACATAAACGCGGTTGCTTTCAAATTATATATTTTTGCAAGCTTATATACAAGCTTAGTAGGTATACTTCATACTCACTGGATATGTGAAATTGCGGAAACGATATACCGATTTCCATATTACTGCAGATATCCCATTCACTTCGCATAAATGGAGATTCCATTTATTCCGCGGGCATATAATTCTTTCATAACATTTTTCTTTACCAACAATGCCATCCAGTCTTCGGTCGAACGTCTGATTTGTCGCAAACATAAAATTTCCGATGAGAAAACTATCTCTCTCGAAGAAATCTGTCGAACCTTGGCGCAAAAGACCGTAATCCGCGAGGTATTGCTGGGAAAAGGGGGGAAAATAAATCACAATTCATCGCGACTCGAGCGCTGTATACTGTGCAATTTGCGCATGAAACTCTCTCGCGAATTAAAGATCGCGGCTGCGTACATACGCGTATGTGTACAAATGCGCACAGACACACAGGTACATACGTTACATGTCTCGGCATGCGGCAAACCCGTTTGATTCTAGAAGCGTTCCGTGGGGAGAGTGCGAGCGAGTAGAAGAAAACTGGAAAAAATTTCGCCGTTGTTGGCACACTCACATTTTTCGATGCTACTCTCTCATGACACAGCTGCACCTCACATGCACGCACAGCCGCCTACTGCCGGGTCATCCTTTGCTTGCGGACCCAAAACAACAGCACCTTATCGATCGATTTTTGCAAAAAAAAGAGAGAAAACGAAAAAAAACAGTTTCGGGTTCAAGCCGCGTGTCTCACATATACGCACGCGCACCAAAACAACTCTCTCAATGCGTTCGTCCGTTACAAAAGCCGCACTGTTGCGCGAGTGTCCGTCTAGATAAGCCTCCGTTTGAAAAGCGAGAACCACGCGGTTGCGCGCCGAGCTGTGTGCGCTCGCGGACGCGAGAAGCCTAAGCGTTTAGCGGTGAGAGGCCGGTGCTCGACTGGCGTTCCCGTGCACGCCGACGTTGGATATTCACTTGTCCTGGGGAATATTCGCGCCCACCATCGTAAGCGCGCGCTCGCGCGTATACCGCGCCGCTACATGCGATGCGGCTACCGTTTCACCGCTATACTGTACTAATGCTGTAGCTCTGCTAATGCTGTTATTAGTACTGCGATGTGTACGTGCGGCGACACTTGCCAATCGCGCGGACGCGCGCAGAAATCGGAATTCCAAGTGCTTTTCTTGGCTGGCAAGTGACGCGGGTGTATATACGTTGGATGTGTGATAGAAACGCATGGGATGATGCTAATCGATTATTCACAGGGAGGACAGTAGAAGAGAGTAGCTTCTTTTTTTACAGTAATTGCTTGGAATATACAAGCGTAGTTTTATTTTGATTTTGAGATATCACTTCATCAATTTTTTAAGCATTTACTCATTCGTATATATGGTCAAATCCATCAAGGTATTTTATAGGGTGTTGGCTATGGTATATACAAATTTTATTTTTTTCACTTTTATTTTTGTAAACCACCAACCAAATTACCAATATATTCATATCAGAACAAATCCATCATTTTTCAAAGATAGTAACTTTCAAATACTGTAACTTTTTTTCAAATACTCATATTTATTTTATTTCAATTTTTCGAAGATTCACAGTAATTTAGGTTAAATTAATATAATTAACAATTGAAAATGGTGGTCTATTGAATTGTAAATTATTTGAGCTTTAAATCATTGTTCAAGTTCTAATTTCGAACTTCAATTTGACCCCTTATAAATTTGTGCATAATCACTATTTAAAGCACAAAATCACTCTGAAAAAAGCTAGAACATAAATACTTGCTTTACAAATAATTTGATTTCTAAGTTTAAAGATTTTTAACTAATTCATTATGAAATTTTAAAATATTTTTTCATTTTCTAATTAATACGAATTTTCAATTACAGTACACTTACATTTCTATAAAGATTATTATAGCAAGAAAAGGGACATTAATTATGTCTTTCTTTTGTTATTTATCTAAATAAAGTGACCTATAGCTTTTCCGATACATGTAACATGATCGCTTTTCAATCTTTACCTTTATTAAGTGACGCGCTCTCTGAATAATCCTCTTAGTCATATAATTCAATCATTAAATTACTTAAAATCAATAATTTGACAATAAGAAGTTGAATTTATTCGTTAATATTTGTTCTTATAATTTAATTCCTATTGATATATAACATTTTATTTAATAGTAGGTATAGTTTAATACTGATGATAAATGGACTTTCTCAAAGAAAGTAAGATTCTCTAATTTTTTAATGAAATACTGTGCATCGATAATAATAAAATATTAGCAAATAAATTGTAAATGCATTCGAGTTATTAAAGAAACCAGGTTAAAATTGTACGAAAACCATATAAGAAAAAAGAGATTTTCGCCTCTTTAACTGTTAAGACGGCTGGGATATGGAAATTGAAAACTTTAAACTTTATTTCTCGCAGTTTATTAAACGAGTTCAAGTACAGGAAAATCACCGGATGGATCGCGCATCAAAACATCTTTAGCCTCGAAGTATTCGTGTAATTGCACTATAGAGATTCTGTAGGGTCGTGAGAATACGCGTTCTGGCAAAACAAGTTTCCTCTCTTTCTTTTACAATGAACAAACGAACATCAACAATCCAGTATGTCTTCTTTCACTTTTGTAACGTCTTCTTTTAATTAAACTACTGTCAGCTAATTTGTTTGCTAGTACCTACCTCTGGGTTTTATAGACATGCCACTTTAGAAACTTCTGTTTTGGTTTTTGAAGATCATTGGAGGGATAATATCATAATATTGTTTGAAAGCAGTGATTATTTAACTATTTATGACATACAATTAATGTTTTTGTTTACTCTAGTTATTTACAGAAATTAGGAAATCAATGTGCTCATAGATGTTAATAAATAATTTTTCTATTTTTAATTACTAATTCTTTGCCTTGAGATTGATTGTAAAAATATATTATACATAATATGTAATTTCCGAAGAAACACTCCTTCCTGGATACGGAAGACCGATTTATAATTTAAAGTTTCAATCGGTTTAAAGATTTTTTAACGTAAAAAAGGATTTCTCTTTCAAAATTTGAGTTTATTGATTTTGAGTTGAAAGCATTGAATGAATATACTTATCATTATAAGATTTAACATGAAAACGTATAGTGTATTTCGTACAATGTACACTAGAGATGTATGGCAAAGATCTGAATAGTTGAGATTTTACTTCCTCTCTCAAGTACTAGATCCTCTCTCAGATACTCTCAAACATAATAATTTCAATGATAAAACAGTGTAGGAGAGGGGCTCCTAATGTGGGCACTCCCCCTATATAGAAAACCCCTCATTACTTCATATATGAGTTAACAACATTAAATTGGATGGGTAGCATTCGAAGGAGCATAAAAAAACTATATTGCAAAAAAAAACAAACAAATGACGATAATCTCCTGAAATTGAAAATGAAATCTCCTGAAAACCAAATATAGTCTTCTATAAGTTTAATAAGTGGTTACAAATTTAAGTCGGTAAATCAAGTACTCTCTGAGAAAACGCGAATCAAAAAAATTTTTTTTTAATTTTCAACCTTAAATATCTTTTTTGTAATTAACCGATTTCTTGGGCAACAAACTCGATCTAAAGATGTATAAAAGCTACATCTGTGCCAAATTTCAGGACGATTGGATAATTTTTGCTCTAGTTATCGTGCGACAGCGAAAACGAAAATTTTTCTAAAATAATTTTTTTCTGAAAAACAAATAAAGATAATCTCTTGAAATTTCAACCACGTACAGTCTTCAATTAGTGTAATAATTGGTTAAAATTTCAAGTCGATAAATAAAATATTTTTTGAGAAATTAATTTATGAAATATAACAAGTTTTCCTTAATAACAAATGACACAGTGAAAATATTTTAAATTTTAGAAAAGGAAAATATAGGTAATTTAAATACCTTTCAAGAAAAGTTTATTATATTATGTAATAATGGCTGTAAGATATGAATAAATCAAAAAAACTAAAAATTAAAAATCGTTTTTTGGTTATAAAACAAAAGAAAATCAATAAAACCACAAATCCATCAGGATACATTTCTTCGGGAGGCGAAGAGAATAAGCTTTACCCGATGAAAATCGGTTTATTTGTTTCGGAGATATGAAGAGTTTACATACACACACACACACACACACACACACATACATCCACGAAAACAAAAATTCTCAAAATCAACTAATATACACATATATTGCCTTAAAACATCTTTCTGAACATTTTTTTTTCGAAAATTTTTTTCACTGTTACCAAGTTTCGAAAAAAATCACGAACGCAGAATATAAATAGCTATAATCTAAAAATTTAAATTCATTGTGTTGGTTAGTTTTTGAGAAAAAAATTGAAAAATGAAAAAATGAGTTTTGCATGTCTAACGATTACGGGAGTAAAATTGAGCTAATTGCTTCAAAATTCTTTGTAGAGGTAGATTTTGGATAGTTCTCAGTCGAGTTCTTTGAGCAAAATGATTGGTCCATAAATTTCAGAGATATTTGAGGTGAGAGAATTAAAATATCTATATTTTCAAAAAAAAAATAATTTTTCTAGCTATCACGGTTCTTTTGTTATTAAAAAAAAGGTAAAAGCTGAAAAATGGAAAAAATAAGTTTTGTATGTCCAACAGTTACGGAAGTAAAATCGTCTTAATCGCTTCAAAATTCATTCTTGACGTAGATTTTGGATAACTCTCAGCTTAGTTTTTTTTTATAACAGAGAAAAGCGTACATAGATAGATACGTAACATAGATACAAAGGTTGTTCCTAGACCTTTAAAATCCGTAGTCGCTGATTTTTCTAGGACCACTAGAGCCAAAGTTATAGCCGTTTTTATAAAAAAATATTTTTGCTTCCTCCTAGAGGAAGCTTTGTGATAGTAAAAAAAAAAGTTTGTGAGATAATGTGTTAGGAATGTTGTTTAGAAAATTTGGAATCGAA
>JAPYZO010002074.1:0-17788 GCA_030522905.1 Torymus flavipes
ACTACTACTGCTCTTTGCGGGTGGAGAGAAAAAGTGGAGGGAGAAATTAAAGTGGAAGAGAGGAACGCGACCGCGTGTAGCCGAGTTTCGGATGAATTTCGCGAGATAGAGTTGAGAGGAACTCTTACATTGTGCTTCCAGACGACTTTGTACGCCGCGGGATTCGCCTTGATGTCACACTCGAAATAGACGTCGTCGCCCTCCTCGATGTCATCGGGGTTCATCTTGGGGCCGAGCTTCAGATTCAGCATTGGTACGTCTAATGTCGGGAGTGAGACGATAATTTTAGTATTAAAGGCTATTATGATTTGTTTGGAACGCATGAATTAATTAATTGGACTTACAGTAAACTTTGAGCTTGAGAGAGTCTTCCAAGGCAGCTGCTCCTCTGACGTGTGGATTCTCCGCCCGACACGTGATCGACTTGCCATTGTCCGCCACGGTCGGCACGAACGACAAGGCCGACGTCGTCGTATTTCCATCTGACGATACCTGAAATCAAACGTTATCAAATTATTATCTGTTTTGGTGGGAAAGCCAATCTCTGGAAGATTATTATAATTAATATAATTCAATGTTCTGGTTAATAAAAAACGGAAACTCAGATCACTTCAGATGTTATTTTGATTAATGTAAAACATTATGATTGATTTATCAGATACGAATCCATATTACATCTCCGTGAAATCGTATAACTGTCGACTCTCGAATATCGTTCTTATAGAGATGGGATCAGATTCCAATTAAACGTAAATTCATTTAATTGAATTTAAAAGCCCGCTTTTACATCAATTTAAACTTTGAATACCTCGCAGACAGTTTTGTGCTGCGCAGATCGGTACTCTGCGCGGGCAGAGGCTGTCTCTTTATGCATTTTACGCTTATGATTGTGGAAAATGTTTGCCGGCAAATTGAAATCCAGGAACGTTCACTTAAAAGGGGGAAAGAAAATGCGAGAAAACGTAATGACTTCGTTAGATACAGGCGCGGCGCCATAAGACTCGTTAGCGGGTACGTAAGGTCAATTCAATATTCATTTGTGCGAGCGCGCAGAAATAGTGCGCGCGGAGCGAACCAGTTCTCTCTCTTCCTTTAAAGGGAATATCTCAGTTACATCGAGCGTGAAGAGAATTTAATTAGAAGGGGACTGGCGAACCTGTCCCCCGAGGGGTGCAAGTGCCAACGGTGTATAGGTCTTATTCCGAGTGAAACAAACCCATGAAATAATAACTACTTTGAAAATTTCAAAGCTCTAGGAATTGACACGGAAGAGAAGAGAAAGAGCGATGCTTGAATTCTGGCTAATTTTTCGAGCGAGATGGTTTCGATGCAGAGAAATATATTTTTGACTATCGTAAGTTTTTACGACAAATTGTGTCTCTTACGAAAATCTTTTATGTTTTTTCCATTTCGGGGAAAAATTTCCCTCTCTCTGTCCCTAATCTCTTCCTAGATTTTCCTTGTGAAATGGCCAGAAAACGAGCTCGAATCGTACGAAAAATGGCTTTGCGAATAAAAGAAAAATCGAATTCCACTAAGAATGGTATTCTTTAACTTATTATATTGGAACATAAGGTCTTTAACTTATTATATTGAAAACCGATAATCAGATTTTAATAAACGGAATGATAGAGGCCAATCTGTTTAAGTGATAACAAACTGATTTATATATTATTATCCAATTGCTCGGAATTATAGTTAATCCTGTTACATCGTGAAATATAAATGTCACATTAATTTTGCGGAAAGCATAATAAATTATTACAATATTACCTTTCAGTTAAAATAGAAATCCAGTATAATACCTATTCAATAAACTCGTAAAGTATAAAATAATTAAACATACCATTCTATAGTAAAAACATGTTTCTAAGATCACGGTCGTTAAGAAAAACTCTTTTAATTCCAAAATAATTCCAAAATTATGAAAAATTAAATTGCTCTTATAATAATAATAATTTATCTCAGACTTTTTCCACCCTCCTTTATTCCCAATTCCTTACCCACCCGGTTTCACCCCTTCAAAAATCTTTCACCGGTCGCAGTAGGCAGCCTGTTCTACGCGAATCACGCTTCCACGCGCTACACGCTCGGGATAAGCATCATCGCTTTCGATCCGCCGAGAGGCGATCGTCTCGCCCGCTCGGCTCGGCCTCACGCCCATCCATACATTCACGCGCGACAGCGCGTTATCTATTACCGCTCGTACTCTCTCCCTCTCCATATACCCAGCCAGGCGCTCAAACATCCAGCGGGCGTGTGTAATTTCTGAACGCGTGCTCGCTCTTGGTATTTCGAATCGACGTGTATATATACACCCAACAACGCCAAAAGCCAGCCAGGCTGCTCTGCACTGCGCGCATGTGTCCGTGTACCAACTTCATCTGCGGCCGGCCTCTCTCTCCCTCCCCTGCACGTGTGATGTACTGCCAGACGAATGTCGATTCGCTGCGTGACGGCTGTACGCGCGTGTGTGTGTGTGCAAGCCTGCTTCCGTTATTTGCAGCGGCGCGCGCGATCGCGTTCGCACATCCGGCGTATAACCTGCGCGTCAACTGTGTACGCGCAGGGAGCGTAGGCTGAGCGAGGGTGAGTGGGAGTTATTTACACGATCTTCGGGATGGGGGATGGACGAAGCACGCGCGCATGAATCGCCGACGCCGGTGTGTTATTATTGTGTCGCGCGTGAGGGAGAGATTAGGGAAAGGAAGAAAGGACGAGGAGAGGGAATTGATCGTCGCCGCTGTGTTTATTGATATGCGAGGCACGGCTTGGCGAAAGGAGGTTATATGCGCGATTGACGCGAGCGGACTGAAAGTTGTGTAATTCGCTTTGTTGTGACGGGAGGGAGAGACAGCAAATCGTTGATTTAGCGATTGAAAGAGACTGCTACGGGAGAAAGTTTTAATGGAAGTAGAAAGGAGACGTTTATTTCTCTTTTTTTTTCCTCGGTCGGACGTATCGTACGTGCGCTGAATGGGAGTAGGATGGTTTTTATAATTCCGTCGCGGTGCGAAAATCAATTTGGAAGAGTAAAATATACGCAAATATCATGCGCACGTCTAATTGGAAAATTAAACGGTATACGAGATACAATACCGTAAGTTTATTCCTTTTTTTCTCTCGTCATTCTGCTGTTGTTTCAGCGTATTACTCTTCCGCCGATCTACATACTTGATTACGCGCTTAATTCAGCGCTCATGAGTAATCTAATTATGCCTGACAACGCCGCTATATTTCACCCCCCTTCGTAATAAAGAAATTCAAATGAATGGGATGGTATTAATGAAAATGTATGGCGCCGGGCGCCGGACGTTGATTTAATGTGGCGAAGTATGAAAAAAATTGGACCGCCCCGGCGGCTAAAGTGCGCGGCAAAAGTAGAAAATAACTTGGCCAACTCGGGTTTGATTAATAGTGGCCGGTAATTAACTCGTATATACCATTACAATTAAAAGTGATTATTTTATACTCTTTAGACTGTATACCGGTCGCCCGTGAAAAATGATCTTCTAATCTGATAAAAGCGATGACATTGGCTTAGTTAAAATACACTCAGCGGCCTAATAAATCTAAAACCTCTCGGCCCCAAAGCAACATATATATACCTAGCCTCTAACTCTGCCGTTACTTCGTTCGTTTCGTCACACAACGCGGGACGCAATTATCACTGCGCACAAGGCAAAACAAAAGAACCGGCTGGCCGCCGGCTTTATCTTGATCGAGGAGGAGAGAACCGGATTAAAGGAAGGGCGGAAAGAGAGCACAGATCACGAAAACCTCGGGCTCTCACCCTCCGGTAATTGCGATATGGCGTGCGAGGCACGTGGCTAATGGCCGGCGATGCAAATACCGATACCGCGGCTAATGCGCGCGCGATCGCTGCGTGCGAGAGAGGCCAGATTTCGGTTGAAACGCGAGAGCGTCATGCACACGTTTTTCCGCGCGAAATGCGGTTGCGCGCAATGATCGTCCGGCCGGGCGGTCGTGGTTTTTCCGGGTTTTCGTGGTCGCGCGCGCTCCGGTGTCACGCTACACGCGTGCGTGGGAGGGGAAATGTCTGCTGCGAGAGATTTTTGGGAAAGAGAGAAAAGCGAGCTCGAATTTTCAGGCGCAGTGCGGTTTACGCGCAGGGAAATATCCTTTTTCGCCTGGCGTGTAGGAATTATTTAATGCGGATTTTCTGTTTTCGGTTTCGGTTGTTCTCGTTTCATTAAATGTAATATGATGTAGTTTTTAATTTTAAAGAAGCGAAGGTGTAATTAATATTTGAACGTCGGAATTTTCAGGTTTCGCTATATGTATTTTTTAAAATATATTAAACATTATACGGCTACACTGCGAAACGAATTTTCGTAAAATGTTATTCGCAACTGCGCGCGAATATTCGTATATCCTTTTGGACAAAACCAACAATTACAGCAACGTGGGATATCGCAAACTAGCGCAATTTCACGTCAAACATGCGCGCGCTTTAAACATCCGCGTAACGCAGCGCTAAAATAAACCCGACCCCATTTCGGGCGAAAAAAAAAATTTTTTTAATCTGAAATAAAGCCCGAATCACATACACGTTCGCGTACACATTTCACCATTCAAATTAAAAATTATTTTTATTCGTCAAATTAAGCGAACGAAGGAATATCGTTTACGCTAATGGTTGGGCGAAAATACGCGCGTAATAAAAAAAAATTTCCCTCATCGGCGTTTCCCGGAACGCGCTTACTGTATATTTTTTGCCTTTTTAAAGCAAAATCGCGTGTCCATCAATTAGAGCGCTCACCTCTTCGTCTAATGGACACGGTCTACTTATTTCCCTCGTCTTTCCCGCGGCGAGTTAGCGATTCATAATAAATTTCGCTATTTATACACACCAAGGGTACTAGAAGGGTGGGCGGTATAACACACACACACCTTCGCTACGAGGAGTTTAATTTTCGGTAACAGCCCTGAAGAATTCGCCTTTGGCTTTTATCGCCTAATGCCCCGGCGCTTACTCTCAACTTTATTACGTGGCGAAGCGCGCTCTCTCTCTCTCTCTCTAACTCTCCTGTTTTAATCTTGCGATTAATGAAAAGTAGGAGAGCCCGCAACATCTCTCTCTCGCACTTCGCCCCTCTCTGCTCATTACTTAGCGTTAATTCACTTTGAAACGTCTACTCGAATCTTATAATCTCGGAGGCGCCCTCTTTCCACTCGTTCGCCCCCCGTTTCTTTATATATCTCGTCGAATTTTTCTCCCCCGACGACGACGACGACGACGTCGTTTTCTCCTTCTTGACCCCCTTTTGTTTCGCGCCCGGCCCTGGCTATATACCTTCTTCCTTCCTATCCCCCGTTCGTGCTTTTGATAAGAGCGCGAGGAGGGACTTCATTTATCCGCTCTTTATGGAACTTTTCGCGCGAGCGCGTCTTTGTCGCTTAATTGGCAAAAAAAGAAGAAAACGATCGGAGGGGAAGGGAGGGAAGGGATATATAGCGAGACATCAAAGAATAATATGACCGCTTTCGGCGCGTCAGTTTAAGAAAATCCGCGGCAGTGTTGACATACCATTTGAAAATTCGAGCGAGATTCAAGCGATATAGGTATATATAAATTATTCAAGATTCGAGTCTCGTTATTATTAAAAGCTTTTCGCAATATTATCTGCCTCAATTTCATCGGCGAAATTAAATTACATCTGTACCATTGGAAATTTATTTTCCTTATTCGATTTCCGGATCGTCATCACTTTTACACTTTTAAAGATTCCGTGCTTTTATATTTTATACAACAGTCGCAGAGATCTCTGTTCAGTTTCCATTTTTTATTCCATCAATTACTTTAGCAACTAACTCCATGTACAAATTCAGAATAATATACATATATAATTCGATAACAAGCTAGACTCACCTGCTCGGTATAATTAGTTAGAAGCTGGCCCTCCATGTACCAGCTGATCTTGGCGGGCGGCCTCGAGCCGACCGTCGTACAGTTGATGACGTACTTGCGGCCTGAGCTCAGCGGTGCATCGTCGCTCTTCAGAATAGTCACGTTCAATGGCCTCACTGTAACAGCGAAAAAAATACGAACACCCTTTAGCATTAATTTATCCATTCACGCTCCGCTGACTTTTTCCAAATATTTAACGTGATTGATATAAACACAGGGGCGGGTATATATATATTTTTAAAATAACGCGACGTTAATTTTTCGAGATTAATGTAGCTGAATAAATCGATTCGACAAATAATTAAGCGTCCCTTTTTTAGCCCCTCCCCAAAACAAATGACCCGGCCAATTAATACGGAGCGAAAAAATTACAGCCTGCTATGCGATGAAAAATCGCGCATCCCCCGCACACTGCCTCGGCCATAATACGCGACACGCGTAGTGCTTTTTTATCCTCGGACGCGCGCGCATGTTGCGCATGCATATACATATAGCCAGCTCGTCGGGCTCACGGTAATGCCCCCAATATATTTCATTGCGTAATAGAGAGAGGGACACCCTCCCAACACACATAACCCATACTCTTTCACTATACGTCGAAAACTGCAGCGCAATGGCAAAAGTCACGCAGCCTCGTTTTTCAATGCACACACATACACGCATATATATGTGTACAACCAGCGCATCAGCTTGCAAAATAAATTCCTGCGGCGCCGTTCAAGAGCGATGGCGCAGTGTGTTGGGCCGCTAGCCCTAATGCGTTTCGAACGAGTGTACGGGCGCCGGAAATCCAGCGGAGGACGACAAATCGTCCGGCGTGCCAGCGGCGTACTTCCGCCGCGACTGCGGATCGACGCCCTTTGTGTATATATGTATGTGTGTGTTGTCGGAAGGGAGAGGGAGAGATTTCATGCGATACGGGTCGAGGCAAGTGTTGCCGCCGCGACGCAGAGTTTTCTCCGACTCTGCGGCTATACCGAGAGGGTTTTCACGCTGATTGAGACGAAGATTGCGTCAATCTTCGCTCGGTTAGGTGAGAGCTCGCGGTCGGCTCGTGTTTACCACGGGTATTCGGATGGACATTTTTGCGATGTAGGTGTGCGAGCTGTAATGAGATTTAGGAGAACCTTTGTTGTTGCGCAACGGTATAGAGGTGGTTTAACTTTATCGCGAACGCGTTGTTTGTAAGTCAGAATCTTAATACTTCCGAGAATTATAATCTCATTATGTAGCGAACGATAAACTAAATTGAGCAGTAGAGTTCTCTTTATATACCTTATTAACGTCAGGTATGGCTAATTACCATCATATTACCTCACACCTATACCATCACAGGCTTATAAAACTAAACAAAGTAAAGACGAAAACTCGAGCGCTCCCTTATAAAGTAGGTCGCAATTATCGCCATTGATTGATATTCCAATTATTCCCCGACACGAGAGCCGTCTGCAACAAAGCAATACAAAAAGAATAAAGAAAAAAAGCAGCCCCGGTAACAACAACGTCAGTAAACGCTCGCTGGAAACTACGAGAGAGCGCGAGGGAAAGAGTATGCGACGCAAACTCGATTAAAACTGATTGTGTTCGGATAAAAGGAAAAGCTCGCGCGCGCGCACAGGCGCAAATTTGTTTACAACGGCTCGCGCGTATAATCGGGCCTTTGCGCGGGCGCAAAACGAATGGCCTTTATCCTAGTGCTGGCCGAAGTTGCCCAGCGCGCAGCACAGCAGCCGCGCTTTATTGTACACAGCCGGCCAAGTGAGAAGTCGATGAAAAAGCCGATGAGGTAAAAGGCTCGGTGGGAGTGAGATGAAACGACGCGCGCACTCTCTCTCTCTCTCTCTGTGTGTGCGCAGAGCAAGGCGATGGAAATGTACAGAGAAAGAGAGGGAGAGAGCGAGGAAAAAAAAGGAGAAAGGGTGAAGCACGAGGGAGAGAGAGGACTGCGGGCGGCTGGCATGAAAAGGAGTTGCAAGATTCTCCATTCAAGCGGCGTCGAGTTCCGAGTGAGCTCGCGGAATTAAACTTTCTGGACTCGAAACTTTTGACTCCCAATGAAAAATTTTCCACGCTTTCCACTCTCTCTCTCTCTCTCTCTCTTGGTGGTATAGCGTCGGCTTCTACTTATTCTCCCCTTCGCGCGTTCGCGCTTTTTCTTTGCCCGCTCCTCCGGGAGTGAGCGCGAGTAGAGGGACTTGAAGCTTTGGTGTGCCGAGGGGCAGAGGTAGAGAGAAATTGTACGGTACACAGCGAGAGCGCGCGCGTGACATTCTGCTCCCGGAAATTGCCGTATTTGTTAGGGACTCGCGGTGCGCTTTCTGTCGTGCGCGAGAGAGGCGGACGTAGCGCGACAATTTTGAAATTGGAATTAATGCGATGCGTATTTCGCACGGTTAAGGTGGCTCGATAATTCTCTCTTGAAAAACTTTATCGAGATATTTTATAAAAATTTGTATGAATCGTGTTAAATTTTTATATATTGAAGTTTATATGTATAGCCTGTATATAATAATTATACAATTTATTTTTCATACAATTTGCATAACTTTTTAACATGCGGGCATGTTGACGTTTCTCGGAAAATTGTAACATTTCGAGAGTCTCGTTAGCACGATGGGAATTTGCAGGAAATTATTTTATGATAATATCGTGATATATACTTTTATCAAATAAATGTTTACTCCACATTTTCATTCCAAGTTCCATTAATTTTATTTCAACATCTGCACTGAATAAATTTAATAACGTAAAAAGCATAATAAAGGAGGTTTTCCATTGGACTCTGATTGCGAAAACGTATTTTTAATTCTCATCATTATACATTTCGAGCAATTGCTTTAATGATTTTTGCATCTCTCATTTCACTCGAACCCCATCAAACCTTTATAAATTATTATGAAAATCAATTAGGTTATACATATCTGCCGCTTAAAAACCATCAAAAATTCGAAACAACGCACTATCCCCCACTATAACTTCCAATTGCCGTACACTACCATCCTAAATACCCATTCCTCCCTCCTCTTCGACCCATACGAAACAACCAAGCCATCCCCGTGAAAATTAATTCGCCAAAAAGCCCGAAACAGACACCCCCATCGCGGCCAGCCAAAAAAAGCGCTATCACGCCGGCGGTTATATAGCCTGTGGAGCCAGGGCAAAGCCAAAGGTAACGTACGGGGGGATGGCAAACTTATTGCCATCGCGAATTGAAAATACGCGTCGGGGCTTTATCCCGGGGGGTCGGAGGGGATTACCGGGGCTGCCCGCGTTGCAGTAGCAGCTACTACCTCTCTCTCTCTCTCTTGCTCGTACGTGCATGTAAGCCCCTGCGCCAGCCGTGTGTGCAATTATTACCGGCTTGTGTGTGACCCTCCGGCCGAGTCTTGGCAACGGATGGGCAAGAGAAGAGGAATGAAAGCTGCTGTTTCTGCTATGCGATGGTTTATTTTTTTTTTGTGGTTGTAGAGTAGAAGGGTACCTGATTGGGACGTGAGATGGGGATTAACGTTTGATGGGGGTGGTCTGCTTTTCTCGGTATGAGGATTCGTTGAAGGACCGCGCATCAGGGATTGTTATCGAGTGTCTAGGAACCTTCCGGGAAATTGAATATATCTGGGTTATGATGCTTACTCAGAAAATTGATCGTTTATGCGGATTTACAGCTATTCTGGCTATGTTAACGCGAGGCATTAGTAATATTACTCGAAATGGAGATTATAATCAATTTAATAGAACGAAAATTTAGATGAGATAAATTCAAACAATTCAAGATCTTTAATTCTTTTGAAATATTCCTACTTATAAGTACGGGATAAACAATACATTTTCGGTCTTGTAACAACTTTCAGCCAAACAATTCCAATATCTACGGCTCTCTCCGCAAACTTGACTTCACAAGAAAATTTCGGAAATTTTAACATCCACACAGTGGGATTGCAGCGCTTTTACAAGAAAACACTTCTCGAAGTTAAAAAGCGCTCCTATAAACTCCGCGCTTCCGAAGTTCTATATCAAGCAACAAGAGCAGTTTCGTGGATCGCTCCGCACAAAAGGAGAAAATAATTTTTTTTATCTTACTGGGGCCAAACTGCTGCTGCTGCTACTCGCAGGAAACCTCCTTTTAAAGGAACACGAAAAACCGCCGAAACATTCCACTCCCCCTCCACTTCTCTGCCTGAAGAAGGAGAGAACCGCGCGTCGACGAAGCGTGTTGGCTGCGGCCAACGGAAGAAGGAGCGAGAGAGCGAGGAGAAAAAAAAAGAATAACACGCGCAAGCATTCGGCGAGGTAGGAAAACTAAAAGGATCTTGGAAGGAAAGGTTCTTACTCCTCTTCCTGAAAACAATACAAAAACTTTCCCTCGCCGCCCCCACCCTCTCTCGAGAGCTAGCCGCCTCTTTTTCTCAATCGGCCAAGGTTCGGGGGAATCCCCGCGTTCACTCCCAACACATGCGTTCGTAGACACACATACACAAAAGCGCACGCAAGCGAGAGAAAGAGAAAAAAAACTGCGGGCCAGATAGGGCAGCGAAGAATAACACAGGCGGGTGGGAGGGGGGGGGGGGGGCGCACGCGAGCCTCGAGTGCTGCGCGGGGAGGGAAAAATAAAAGGGGGAGCAACAACGCGAGACAGGCTGAATGGAAAAATAAAGCGCGCGAAATATCGGGCTCTCTCTCTCTCTCTCTCTCGCGTACACCGAGGTCACCCGAGACTCGCTGCTGCTGCTGCACTCGACTTCTGCGCTGGCTCGCGCGCGAGTCTGAGAGGGCTCTCCAGACTCTCCGCGCTTCAAAAGCACCGTGTCGCCGGCCCCGCGCGCTTCTTTTCCAGCGCGGCGACGACGCTGCTGCACAATCAGCCTCGAGGGGGCTGTGTGCTGCTGCTGCTACTCCTCTGCGACGCCCCGAAGACGAGGAGAAGGAGGAGGATGGGAGCGTGCCACGGGCCGTTGTGTCCCGTTCGTTTTGCCATTCTCGAGGATTTTTTCAGGAGGAACGGAAGGCTACGGATGCCGTAATGGCCGAGAAAATTCAGAGGGTCGTTATTTTTGGGAGGGACGCTGGTGGTGATGTAATTTGATTGTTAAGGGGTAGGAGATGGGTTTTTTAAGGAAGTGGATATATGTCGTAAAATAAGCGTATGCCTTCTTACGTGCATCTCGAATAAAAGCTGTTATATTTCCAGCGTGTTATATACATAATTAAACTTTTGTCGTGACGGACAAAGAACCTCAGGGATACGTTACTTTAAACAACACCCCGGTCTTAACATTTTCCGAACATCTTTCTCACAAACATTGTACTTCTCCCCCATTGAAAGCATTAATTTCACCTCAGCCGCACAATAGCCGTGCAGATGAAGATCTAACGACTCTCCCGTTCTCTCCCCGCAGCGTTCACTCCTCCCGTACAATCCTCATCGCCCAGAAGCAGCAGCAGCCGTAAAGGTGTTCCTCCCCTTTCTTTTTCTCCCGACTCCTTTCTTTTCTTCCTTCCTTCCTTCCGCACTGCCCCTTCCCGCTCCACGTTTTTTTCACCCTCTCATGCTTATCGGGGCTCGCGCGACGGCGGCGGCGTTCCCGAGACTTTCCAATTTCGCGCGCACTTTTGTCTCGGCTGGCTCGAAAAATAAAGAAGAAGAAAAAAAGGAAAGAGAGAAACGTAAAGAGAGGGCGCGAGAGTTCGCGCCCCAATGCGCGCACAATGTAGCCTGACAAAAGCAGTGGCGACGCTGTGGTTGTTTATTGTCCGCGAAAGATTTTCCTGCTTGCGAAGCTTGCACGGTCTGGTTGGCACTTTTTTTTCGTCCTTTAATTTGTATATATCGATTTCGGGCCCGCCTTATTGCGGGCTTCCGTCGTTCTATCGTTGATTTATTGTATTCCATACAGGGTACGGATGATTAGAGGGGGAATTGTAAAAGTGGACGCTGAGAAGATATTTCGTTCGATCGGAACGCGGGGGACTGAAATTAAGTGAACCGACGGACTGTGTACACACAGGGGGATAGTATGTATGTTTCGAAGTTGAAATGGTACTACGGAGTGCTCGCGAACTTATTAAACTTGAGAATTAAATTCAGCAGTGAGTTCCCTCGCCGCGGATATAATGCGGGAAATCCATTCTTCCATTAATTTCATGTAAACGCAACTTACTAATCCACGAGCGAAGAAAAAGTATCTCTACGAGTATATATACTATATTCGTGGAAAACACGGGGTTTAATTAGCGGAAATCGCCGAAATAACTCTATTATCATAATCCCCGCCCTCCCCCATCTCGGAAGAATCCGGCAGATTAATCGAATAAATATTTTCCGTGCTCAGGAGAGAAGAGCGCGCGCAGGGAAGAAGAAAGGCTCAGCCGGAGGCTTATCCGCCGCGTCCGACCAATAACGACTCGTTCCACTGCGCGCGGAATTACCGGGAGCTCGCCGAAATAACGTCTCTCTCTCTCTCTCTCTCTCTCCCTCTCTCTCTCTCTCTCTCTCTTACCGCTCATGCGATATAAAGATGAAATTGCTTTTCCGTCGTGCGACAGCCGTCGTCGTCGTGGACGACAACTTGGCCGGCGATGATTTTTTCGAAAATCGTCCTCGTCCGATTCCTTAAAACTTTAACTCGAGCATCGGAGGTATAGCCGAAGGTTGGAGAGAGAATTTCACTCGTCGACGATGAGACGTGCGGAAGAAGAAGGTGCAGCGTCGGAAAATAAGGGCTAAATCGCGGCTGGAGCGGGAAAAGCGCACTCTCGTAATTCTTGAGAGCTTTGTTACCAGTTATTCGAGTATGCCATACCTTCGTATTGAAAAATCGGTCATTCGATTGAAAGTTCAACGAGTCTTGCTCCCCTCCCTCTCTCTCTATTTCTGGCACTTGGATTTTCACGCTCCTCGATCTTTTTTTTGCTCGCCGCTGCGCTGCCGTTTCCGACGGAGGTGAAATTTCTCCCCGACTATTTCACGCGCCAGAGAGAGAGAGGAAGGAGCAGAGGGAATATTCCAAGTTTAATTTTATTAGGTTCGAGCGGGAATAATTTCTCGCATTGAGTTTGATGAGAGAAATTTCGTTGTTCGCTTATCGAATTTGGGTTACTTCGCCGCGATTCTTACTCAATAATTCGGATAGTTCGCGCGAAGTTGTAATGCGAAAGTCGATTTTCGCCGCTGGGAGCGGAAATGAATTTATACGGAAAATTCGATGATGTAAAAATCCGTTTATTGGGTATAAAGTTTATGGTTAATTATACTTTCGGGCGCAATCTAAAACCGTCATTATTTAAGCTAAAATTTTACGATCGAACTAAAAGGTATATTTGGTACATTAAGTGAAGTCCTTTATTGAACAAGTTATCATTTAACAAAGACTACGCTTTCATCTACTCATGGAATAATTCTATCAATTTTCCGAATCCAGTATAGTCGTTATTCTTGGAACTACTAATGGATATGAATATTAAAATCAAATTACAAATATAAGTGCATAAATGTATTTTAAAGGAAACTCACTTATCAAATTCTCTTTCAATAATACACGAACGTAATTAAATATCTCAATCAGAAAACATTCCACAACACACTTTTCTTTAAGCCCATAAATACGGATCCCTAAAAAACACCCTGAAACTCCAGTAAGATAAGACTCCAACAAACGATCTGTGCTCCCCTCTAAAAGGTTGAAAAACGGCGGTGATCTCGTCTACAACGACACAGTTTCCCGCCGATCGCCCCGTCGCAAAGACGCCACCGCTGCTCATTCTTCCTCTCTCTCTCATTCCTGTTTCGCCTCACCCCCCGCGCGCTCGCGCCGGGGCGTCGGCGGCGTCGCGATTTCCGCGCGCTCACTGTAAATCAGGCCCAGCGCGTTACCTAATTTCCCGGGGCTGACTCCATTACCGGCAAACTGCCCTCTAATTAGTCAGGCTCGATTAGGGAGGAGAGAAGAGAGAGAGAGAGAGAGAGGGGGAATCTAACACCGCTGCCGTTCGCTCTGTGCTTCCCGATTCTCGGTCTCTCTCTCTCCCGTCCTCCCGGGAGAGAGGGTCAATTCAATCCCCGGCGTTTGTGCCCTCTCTGTCTATTCGCCAGTCCTCCCTAATAATCTCCCCATTCAGCGATTATCGTTCTGCTTATTTTCTCGTATTTTCCATCTCGGCTTCGGCTTGTTTCATTGGCTCTCCCTCTTTCTCGCTCTCTCTCGGGGAGGAGGTAAGCGCTCGATTGTAATTGTGAGAGAGGAAGAGGAGGGGGTCAGCGGTGCTCGTGATCGCGGAGATCGCGCGCGGATTAAGAAAACGAAAATGCCGTCGTTCCTGCTCCATTAGTTTTTAACCGGATTTCGATTCGGGCTTGAGCTCCTTCTCTCATTCTCTCTCTTTCTGCTCCCTTTTTTACGGCTGGTTCTTTTAGGACTGTCTTTTTTCGTACTCTCCATTCCGCGCGAGTTAAAGAGTTCTTGAAATAGTTGCCGATTTGTAGTGATGAGAATTGAGAGCCAGAGGGAACGATTATACGTAGGAAAGTTTTATAAGCGGGCGGTAATTTGGTCATTTGTATTTAGAGCGGGATTGAATATCAATAGATTGAAAATTACACGCGAATATAGGACGTTTTGGAAATTATCATATTTTATTTCATAATAATCGTTCTGGTAATTGAAATCCGCTATTTCAATATTCATTGAACTTTTTCTTTCGTCGTTATGAAAGTGGTTGTTCAATTAATGCGAAAGAGAATTCCGATGAAGTTTCCCGCCAGTTATTAGATGTCAAATAACCAATCGAAAAGACAATCTCGTGTATAAGTAATACTTTTTATACTAACTATTGATTTTGAAAATTGTTATCTGTAATTGTACATCTCTATAATAAGTATTGAGGTTAATAACATTTGATATCAGGTAACAACAGAAATATCTTTATAACTAGAATCTGACAATTACGCAGTTGAAAACTAGAATAGAATCATGACTGACTGAGATTGTGATTAAATGAAAGATTGAGTGATTAAATTAAATAAACTATTGTTTAATTTTTCGTTTTAAAGCTAGAGCTGTAACATTCTATTCTTGAACATTGCCTCGAATTCCCTCGTAAATTGAAAAACCACTTTTTCACGCCACTTCCGCGAACTTTCATATCTTTAATTTACAAAGTAATCAAAACTTCACGCGAACGCGCGACAGTTAAATAAAATCTTCGCGTCTCGCTATTCCCGGAACTGCAGCAGCTTTCCCACGAACTTCGCACGCTTCCCAATTTTATATATTTTTTTACATTCCTCGTACAAAACCAGCGAAATCTCTTTTATCGCGCGGCGCACTTCGATTTCTAAGCTATCGAAGCAAAAACGTTCTGCACTTTGAAAAAAAAGAGGAAAGAAGTTGAAAAGCAAGTGAAATCGTTTTTCTCGAGTGCAAAATAAGACCCTTCCCTCTCCCTCTTGTATTTCATCCCCCCCTCTCTCTCTCTCTCACTTTGCACGAACTTTCTTATAGTCCGATCAGTGCACCAGACCAAAAGGAAGCTTTCTCTCTCCCTCTCGCTCACTGGCGGAGAGCATCGATTACGTTCCGGGCCAGAGCAACGCAAGCGCACTTCACTATACCTCCCTCTCTCACACCACCTCTCTCTCGTTTTCGCTCGCGTTTATTCGCCATCGATTGTTCCGCGATCGTTAGTCCTCTCATTAAGAGAAGAGAGAAGCTTTTGAGAGGACGATGGACGAAGCAGAGAGATAGAGAGAAAAGGGGGGAGAACACGAGAAACCGAGAGATGGACAGAGGAAGAGGTGAAATTAAATTTAACTTAATTAAATAGCTTGTCGCTGCTTAGGATTTTTCTCCGGGCTCTCGCGTTCGTTCGCCCCGGACTTTAATTAATATCGGGGCGCTACCGCGTTGATTTCTCCCGAGAGGTGCGCGCGCGCGAGCTCTTTGACGAGTGTTCGCGCGTCGGCCCCATCCCCCTTCTGTCACCATCCGTTTCTTTTTCGCTCTCTTAGTCTCAACTCTCACGAGCTTTAATCCCGCCATCCTCTCTCTCTATCGCCGTGCGGGGACAGCTCGCCGGACTTTATCGGCTCCTGCTCCGCAGGAGGGTAAGGAGATTGCAAATTTTCAAACACGCGCCATGTGTGTGGGAGGGGGAGCATGTCGAAGTTTCTTGTCCCGAGATAGTTAAGATATAACTCTATCGATATTTTAGTCCGGTTATTAGGGTTAGTCTTAGGTCGCCCGGTTATTAAGGCGCCCACTTCTCGCGCCCGTGAGAGAACTAGCTTGTTCTCCGCTGTCTTGTGCGCCTGGTGCTCTGTCTCTAAATCACGATAGAGCCGAGCCTTAAGGCATCGCCTGCCGCGTGAAAATCGATTATCAAGCGCGCCTCGGCGCTTTGCACAATGTTATTGGGAAATAAAGCAGCGGGGATGGATTATATATATAAACGCGGGAGGAAGAACGTGAGCGTGGTTCGGATATACGAGCGATCGTGAATTTGATTCGAATTGATATTAGGATTGTAAATGTTTAACTTGATTTTCTCTCCTGGAATTATCGGAAATATCGGTTCTTCGTGCGCTCATAGGCTTTAGTGTGGAGGATATGCGGGAAAAGCTCAGTGCGGGACGTTGCTTGCGATACTTTAAAGTTGTACAATGGGTGTATCAAGTTGTTAGTTCTACATAAGTTATATCAGAATCGAGATGCAAAAAAAGATAGTGGTATATCGAATTTTGCTACTAGCTGGAAATTATTCATTTGCTTTCATTTCTATGCGAATATTTTTCTGCTATTTTCCAGTAAATGAAATAAAATAGCTTATGTAATAAAAAGTGGGTAGTTCTTATGACTAACCAAATCCAAGCTACGACTAGATCCATGAATTAATTAACTGAGGATTAATCATATCAATGATTTTATATTTCTACGGTTCAAGGAAAATTAATCCAGATGAATACATTAAATACGCACAAGATTGAGTCAACTCTCTCTCTCGTCTAGTCACTGGTGCAAGAAAAGCGCAACCGCGCTCGAATTATGCATCGCTCGCTCTCTCTATTTCTCTCTCCCACTGCGTCGCTTTATTCTCAACCGAACGAGGGACTGACAGCACGGAATTTCAGCGCCGGGCGATAAAAGCTCGTCGAGTAGACGAGAGAGCGAGCAAGCGCGCGAGAGGGAAGGATTCGCTAATACCCGTTGAAACGTGCGTGCATAACGAACTCGTTTTCCCTTAACGGACGCACGTGTGTGCAGCAGCAGCAGTGGTAGTAGTAGTAGTAGAACGCGCAGCTTCCCTCTCGGGTACAGTATATAAGCGCGTAATAAACATAAACTCGCGACCTATCGGACGTTGATGTTATAGTTAGGCTGCTCCACTCTTCTCTCTATCTCTCTCTCTAGCAGTGCGAATTCAGATAAGAACGGGGATAGAGCGAGGGCCGCTGGGAATGCTCGTATAAAGCGCACACACGTGCGTGCATGCGTGGATTTGGGCTTTTTTTAGGCGAATTCGCGGTTGAAAAAAAGTCACGCTTTTTGCTTTTCCTTTTTTTTTAGAATTTTCGGATTCAAAGGTTTTGATGAAAAGCTGCGTGAGTCCGCGAGCAGATTGAAATCGTGCTGAATTTTTTTTCGCCGTGTAGAAGGTAGTGTATGGAATTTATTGGGAGAGATATAGTGGATTTTGTATATACTGATAAAACATAGAAATTCTTTTTTTCGTGGTGGAACTGACTTTTGCTGGTTCAAAATCAAAATGAAATAAAATGGTAAGTTTATCTTTTTTTCTTCATCAAATAGACGCTTGCTAACGTTTTGAAATGAATCATAGTTTTATTTTTGGAGTTTTTATGAG
>JAPYZO010002075.1:0-20576 GCA_030522905.1 Torymus flavipes
TATATATATATATATATATATCGAAGGATAATAAATCGGCCGCCTCCTCCTTCTTCGTCTCCTTCTTCTCCTCCTCCTCCGAAAGGATATACACAGCCCGGGGGTAATCGATCGCCAAAGGCAGATTCCCGGCTCGATCAATCATCTCTTTTTTACGCCGCGTCGACGCCCGCCGCGCCGTTGCTATCTTTCTCGTCCACCTGACGTCAGACGCATTAAGGAGCGTAATACACGTCGCTCGTTCTTCTTCTTACGCACGGCCGGTGGCTATTAATTTCGCCTGTGCGAATCTCTCTCGTTTTTTACCCCGTCTAATTAGGAAACGCGCGCGTGCGCGCCGATGGAAAAAGTTGACGTGGAGAGGAGATTACCATACGTGTGCATGCCGTTTTAGGCGTGATTCAAGTTATACGTGCGCGCGAGTGCAGAGCGAACGAATGCGAAAACTAGACGTGGAAGGTGTAACAGGTTAAAGGTGGCGCGAGTGCGAGTGACTCATGTGTGAGTTATTATACGTGATGCATCGATCGAATGCGTTGAATTATATAGGCTTTATAAATTTGTCAGGTTCGTCATCTGCGCACGTGCGATTCGCATAAAACTTCGATTCGACGTTCGATGTAGAGGTGACTTTGATGTAATCAAATCCGATGTTTGAAGTGCCCGATAAACTATGAAATTACAGAATCGTGTAAGAAAGTGTACATTTTTAAAAAGTTTTCGATGATTTAAGAGAAAATTGTTACCGACAGGCACGCTTTTGTGCTCAATATGAGAGATAAGAACTTTTGAACGCGACTTCGTAATATCGTTCTATTTCAGAAAGTAATTAATGCTGAACTTGGCATTGTTTTATAATGAGTGAAATTATGCATAGGTTTGTTGATGTGTTTTCGAATAGCTATTCTGAATTTTGAATTGACTTTACTGTTATTAAGACAATGAACGCCTCAATCCTAGACTTTTTTCTTGCTATTTCGATCAATATTTTGCTTAAAGCTTCAATTATTTGAACATACATTCCGTTTAATAATCAATTTTTAACTTCAGAAAAAAAATGCGCAAATACATTTACCATACAACTTTTCCTTTCTCATAAAACAAATATACAAACAAATACATATTCCCCTCACTAATTACACTTTTTCCATCCCCGAAACCATCCCTCCTGCCGCCTGTTTTTCCTCATCACCTCCAACCCCCGGGTTTCTTTTTTCCATCAAACCGCAGCGCAAGTGCGAACCCTCCATTCCCGTTCTCTCATCGCGATCCGAATGTTACAGCTCCTTCCTCGACCCCTAACATATACCCAGCAAAGAAAAAAGAACCCGCCGCACCCGAGATGAGTGACCGGGCTCTTGGGCACCTTGACCCGAGCGCGTACCCAAGGCTATATACTTACGCGCGCGATAAGATAACGCCGAGTGTAAGTGATATGCAAGGTTTTGTCACAGCGAGGATTTGAATTCTTCTGTGCGCGTGGGTGGTATAGATGTACGCGCGGGCGACGTTGGGTTACTGTATTATTTTTAGACATTTTTTTTCTTTGTTGGGCGGTTCAAGGTGAAAAAAGAAAGGAGCTTGACGCGTTTGCGTTTGCTTTAAATTTGAGCGAGGAATATCTGCGTATGAAGAAAATGTTTGGGATAGATTTAAAAATTCGATTTCAGAAGACATTCGACAAACATTATGTAGCATATACCTACGCATTTTTGTATATCACGAAGTGTGTAAAAAAATCGTGTGGATCAGCGAAACAAATGTCATCAATTTTTCTGTTTACTTCTCGTGCACGAGCGCAATCACGTGACAGAAAGTTCTCGCCCCGATTACTAATTACCACCGATAAGATCGAAAAAACATTTCCATATCGCTCCGCAATTACAGTAGATCAAAGGGTCAACGCGGCTTGAAAATTTACACTCTCGGATCAACATCTCGCTCATTTCTATTTCAATCGCTCGCTTATACAGACACACACAAACACTAATACACGTCGACCTTGAACTTGCCCGCACGTAGCGCAAAAAAAGCACGGAGGCGCACTCGTGCGTGTTATTTATAAGAAAATATATAGGCGCACGCGCAGAAAGTATGACCAAGAATTGCACCCGGCGTTAATTTTTCGCTGCCGCGTGTGTATGGATACGATCGGAAACGTGCGAGATAAGACTATGTGTGTAGAGATTTCCTCGTACAGTTGAACTTTGCGCGAAAAGCACGTTGTTTTAGCGCAAAGTTGCGTGACGGCATTCTTTTTTCTTTTTTCGAGGAAGATCGATCGATGAAGAGTTTCAGATTCGACCGAGTGTCTGATGAAATCGCGGAAGGTTTTTACTAATGCGGATCGGTTAACGACGGCGTTCGTTTATTTGGTAGTAAAATTGTACGTAAAGTAGATTTTCAGATATAGCATATTAACTATATAAAAGAACCTCGATTTTTATAAACGACGCGGCACATCAACCCCGACGAACGTATATAAACTATACGCTTAAAAGTCTTTACTATCTAATATCCCGCGTATTTTTCACTTACTCAAGCGTCGCCGATCCGATATTAATGACTCTATTTTTCAGCCTCTCTTTATTACCTTCCCATATCCCGCACCCATAAACCTCCGCCGACACGCTGCCGTCTCGACCCATCAAAACTCGCAACTCTCCTCCTCCTCCGCACCGAGCGTAAACTTCCTCCTCCTTATCGCGAATAAAACTTTTTACCGCCGTGTATAGCTATACCCACACATCTCGCGGCAAAAAAGCAGTTTATTATCGCGAGCGCGGCCAGCGTATCGAGTTTCGTGTTTGAAAACCGTTAATACAAATTGCAGATTAAACAACCACCCGCGCGCTCTTATGGGTTTAAAAAGAGACGAGTGTAACACGCGTGTACGTACAGGTAAACATCACGTACGCGGGCGGAGGTTCTCGGAAGAAATTCGCGGGTTCGATTAAAGGGCCGTGCGTACGTGCGTGCGTGCGTCACTGACCACACGCGAGTGTATGTGTGTACGCGTATGTATATCGACCCGGGGGGTTATGATGAGGTGGGAGTGGAGAGCCGAAAGTTTAGAGCGTAGGGAAATATTTTTGCGGCCCGGCAGGTAAATATTGGCTCGCCTGGGACGCCGACTGGGGTTTCGGATTGTTTGTTTTTTCGGGGCGATATGGAATTTTGTATTTTGTTCGCGGTGAAGGGAAAATAAAAAAATTATGTGTTTATGCTGCCAGAATAATTTATGGTGTGTATATACGTAACGTTCCGTTGATTTTATCATATTTTGCAAACTTTTGTATGTAGATAAAATAATACTCGATATTTCCGTTATTGTATCAGTGCAACGCCACTCATTGCACCAAGATATCAAACAAATCAATATTACGAGTAAAAAATCCATCTTGTACACTCGGATCTTGTCTCTCTGTTTCTCGGTCTTCGCATTAGCAAACATCAAACGCCTCAAGGCCAGCGAACTTTTTTCCTCTGGCGGCTCGCGCGCCTCCTCGGTGCCACTGTGCCATTGCCGAGGGCAACCACACATACATGTGCGCGTGTGCACACACACTTACGCGGGCGGCAGAGAAACGTCGCGTTTCCGAGCGCATAAACACACGAAATATCGGCGCTTATGCAACATGCCAACGACTGATTCCGAAGACGAAGGAGAAGGAGAAGGAGAAGGAGAAGGAATAAATATAAGAACTTGGCATTGATAGCCAGCACTTGTAAACAGTGGATTTATACTACACGTATTATACGTGCGTGCTGATCGGTTGGACTTTTTGCGCACCGAGTTATATGCCGAATATCTATATCGGCGATTTGTTCGCAGGTTTCGAAAGTTAACGCGAGCGAGACTTTTGCACGTATCTCTTTTTTTCTTCTCTCTTCTCGTATGTGTACATATGATGAAGTGAAAGTGCGTCACGCGAGTGTACGTATATACGATTCATATACGGGCTTTACGGTAAAATCAAAGGAGGAATTATTTAATATATATTTCCGTAACGCGCGTTAATATACGTCTGGCCCACTTTTTATCAGCACCATAATCTCAGCTCTCGCGTATAATAATATGTTTACGTACGCGTTCGTTTAAAAACCGATTCGCCGAGAATATAACAAGCCGCAGCAGAGAGCAACCGGCGTACATAAACGCAGATATATATATACGCTTATTTTTACGGGCTTTTTATTGATATTGCTTTATCAAGCCCGGGCTTCCCCCTATATTTAAAACGCGCGCGCGCGCGCGCAGGATCGAAAATCGTAAACCTCGCGTATCCCGTTTTTATTGGTTCCGCGCTCGATAAAATCTCCTCGCGAGTAGCTCCTAGCACGGATTATTCCTTTCCTTCTTTCTCTCTCTCTCACTCTTTTGTCATTGTAATGCGTTCTCTCTCTCTCGGCGAGACGTCGGGCGTGCGCGCGACGATATGAGCGAAGGCGAAAAAAGGGCGCATGAATGAGGACAAAGAGCACACCGTGACTGCTGCTGCTGCTGCTATGCTGCGGACAAAACACGTTGCGTGAGGGAGAGAGAGAGAGAGAGACGATCCACAAAAGCTTCGCCTTCTTTCTCCCACTCTCTTTCTCTTTCTCTCTCTTTCTCTCTTTCTGTCGCGTGGTGAAAATTGAGCCGCCCCCATTGTCTTCCGCATCCTCATTAACGTACAAACATGGGCGTCTCGCGCCCCCGCGCAGTTCACGAGCGAGCGCGGAAATTCGCCGCGGCGAAGGTCATTTTTCTATGGGACACGGTTGAGATGTCTCTCTAGTGGATTATCCCGCTATTAGTATAGGCACAATAGAGACAATATAGACACAATATAGTCTTCTTTAAGTAGTTATTCATTAATATTCATTTTTTTGAACTAGATAAATATTATATGTAAATATCGTATTTCATAAAAAGTGTCAATGACTACTGTACAAATTAATTGCACTGCAGTATAAAACTATATAATATTTAACTTGTCACCTGTCAGTGACAGATAATCGACAAAATAAAAAATCCCAATCAAAAAGATTTCAACCACGATTTAATCATCAAATACCAATTCCAGCAATAATCGACCTTCGCCACAACGAACGTTATACACATAAGAATGGTCCAAAAAAATGCATCACGAAACCCATATGAAACAGTCCCCAGCATGATCATCAATATATGCATATATTCCCTATATCAATGCCCATCATAATCGCTCATGATCACGGCGTACCTCCTTCGAGGTGATGGTTCGATCGATAAGAGGACTGCGCGGCGGATATCGTCGCGGGCAGTGGCGCCTTGACGTCGCGGTTGCAGTAGTCCGCGCCGTCGCAGCAGGTGACCACGAAGCGCGTGCCGTCGGGGCCGCGCAGTGCCTCGTTGCCGCTACACCAGACCGAGTACATCGGGTCCGGGAAGAAGAACTGCTTGTCGTAACACCTGTCGGCACAGCTTCGTCGTTTAGAATTCATTGCTGCGCTAAATTTTATGGGGAAGTGGTTTGGGGAGGTATATTGGGATTAATGCGGTGGTAGTTTTATGGGTAGTTGCGGAAGTTAACGTCAAGTTGTGTTGCTCTACTTCTGTTACGAAGAGATTTTGCTATCTGAATCTTGTTTTTTCTTTCATCGTGAGTACGTTTAGATAATGAGTGACTCTTATCATGTATCATTTGTTATAGCGAAATTGTTTCGAAATCGGTAGTATCTTGGTACAGTAACTTCCACAACTGTTTTTCAATCAGGAAATTAGGATTTACCATAAAACTATTATCGAGGAAAAGGCTATAAAATTTATATATAAAGAGGTTGGAATAAGTGAGATAAATCATATATATACACTTACAATACTATTTAATAGGAAATTAGTGGTTAAAATATTGTTATTGTTATTACTAATAATACTTATATAGCTACATACTTAAGTATAATAAGGTTCTACTGCAAAATAAGTTTGGCAGACAGGCATTAGTTAAAGAAAAATTTGATTATTATTAAAATATTACTCTCTACTACAGCCACTATAATGCGAATGATTAATCTATATATGTACAGTGAGTGTGATAATATGGTAAGTATGAGCTAAAGGAAGGAAGATTGTGAAAGATACAGCCAGATAGAATAATTATATATATTAAATACTGGTTATGTGCGCGTTGGGGGAAAAATTATTCGGCCTAAATCAAGAGAGGCTCGAACTCTTTCTGGTATACAGAAAACTATTTTTATCGCAAAAGTGTAGAGCCGAGCCTCCTTGCGTCGATATATTTAATGACATATTTGCTGTTGGGCGAGAATTATAGCGCGAAAGTTTGTGCGTGTGTGGGCGCATGCGTATATAGAAAAAAGAGTTAATAAAGGTTTCCATCGCGCAACAAAGGTTTTGTGTTCTAACGTAGTCTCGCGGAGTGTTATTGTTTGAGTTTGCTATGTGGTTTTGTTGTTGACTCTGGAACTGTATTAATAAGAGTTACATTTGGCTTATTGTTTCCTTGTCGTTATAAACTGTTGTTGTTATAACTTGTCGCTGTTGTTGTAATATGTTTGATTTGTTGCTTGAAGAGGTGAAAAATTATCAATAAAAGCGATAAGATATTCCATATAATAATAATAACATGTAGCTGAATAAAATTTAATGCTAAGATTAAAACGATTGATTTAGTTATAACAGTAAATAAATACTTTTATATCTCGAACAAGAATTTGAACACAACTCAACCATTAAGTAACTTTTAAAAACTAATTAATCTAGGTACTCAAAAACAATATCAAACTTAATACAGCTTAAATTGCCAACAACTTTCAAACCCCTAATAAAGGAAAAAAAGTAAAAGTTTAAAGGCATACGTACGCAAAGTAAGTAATCGTATGAGCGAAGCAGAGGAAGAATAAATTGTCGAACAGCAGCTGATATTTACAGGCCTATATTATACGAGTGCCTGGTGTGTAGTAGTTAAATAAAGGAAAGAAATCATATTTACATAAGGAAATGACCTACTACTGGTAGAGTGCAACGTGTGCGCATTGTGCGCGAGCTGTCGCTTTCAATCTCTTCTACTCGTTGAGCAGGGTACATAAGTATATAATGTGTGTATGTGCAAGTGTATAAGGAGGAAAACGGAAAGTAAATAATAATAAAAAAGACGAAAATTGAGAGTACAGTGCGTATAGAGTGAGTAAAAGGGTAGAGTAACTATAAACATATAGATAGTGATATACAGAGTGCAAGAACATGCTGGTAGTTCTGGGTGTGGTTATACAACTCTACAACAGGATGGACATAGTCTCTTGATAGACGTAGGTGTACGGTGTACTTATAGTGCAAGATAAACGGAAAAAAAGACAACGTAGACATATTCACATATGAAAATCCGTCGAAAGGTGGCAGGGTTCATTATAACATACACCAGAGCGACATCAACCAAGGCTATATCGATATACATCACCGCGCAATCAGCCTCATCTCGTAAACAATTAAAGCTATATCGATCGACGACATGCCGACGAGATATCGCCGTCGGAGCCTTAATTAACCATTTCATAATCGACGACGATCGCGGCCCCTCTTGGAAATTATTTACAATCCGGCTGTCCCGTCATAACCATACCGCACGAGAGAAGAAACGTCCCGTAACGAGCGCTTGCTTGGGCTTTACGACTAGCCAAGTTTTACGATCCCGCGAGCGTAGGGGAAACAATATATATATATAGAAAGAGAGAGAGAGAGATATCCCTTTCTCTTTCTTTTCAACACAAGGGATTTTCTCGTTAGCCAATCATAAACGCGCGCGTGAGTGTGTACGTACACTATGTACAGGAGACCACGAGGTATATCGGCAATTTATCGGGATTATTAGCGGGATATCGGGACCGCGCGTGGGCGGTGTATAAAGTATACGTAAGAGAACAATGACGACGAGTAGGTGTAAACATGTACGTATACGTGTGCACGCATTGTGCGTGTATATATAGTACGTGTACACGAAAGGATGGACGCGAAAGTTTCGTACTTTTTAGGCACGAGCGAGCTCACGCTCTGTGTAAGCCCATTGTGTGCCGATGTCCGATGCCTTGTGTGTATACTCGGGTTGCGAACTTGCTGGGTACTTTATTGCGCGGGGTCTTTATCCTCGTTTTGGCTGACAATAGGAGATTAGTAACGACGTATCGAACTATCGTACGTTGAAGCGTTATGGCTTGTCAATGGTCGTGGTTGAGTAATCAATGGTTTTCAACGTTTCGACATGGATATTATATCGTCTTATTAACATAACCGTGACTACTACTAAGTATTTGAATAAAAATCGATAATTAAGAATGCACATTGTTGTAAAAAATCCCACATTGTTATAGTTGGGAAAGACGAGTACATTTTGGGAAAGATTGTATTCGTACCCTTATTTCCGCGTCAGCATCGTTGACTAAACTAATCTCCAAGAGTTATAAAGTAGATACATGCCATAGAAACGGGAAGAACTGAAAATAAAGGCGAAATGAAAAAAGTAAAAGTGCAGAAGACAGTAGTGCGGAGCAGTAGTTAAAAAGTATCAAGTGACAACTGAAATAAAGGGGGACAGCGGGAGGTCTAGTTAGCCGAAACGATAAGACAGAGATAGAAGAAAAGTGCAGTAGTAGCCGGTATATATATACAGTTCGTTTTACATCGCAATAAAGATAAAGTGAAAAAAGAGACGAAGATTAAGAAGAGAGGAAGAAGGCGAGCATAGTTGAGCAGCAACTCTACGTAAGTCGGTGCGAGATATATAAAGAAAGGATAATACATAGAAAAAGAAAGTGAAGAAGAACCCAGTGCCACCTCCGCGGAATTATCATCCACGAGAAATACGCTGCCGTCGTCGTCGTCAAGATCAAGTGACAAGACGGCGCGTCGTCTACGTGTGTGTACATAACTGTGTGTAAAGGGTTACTTGATGGACTGTACCTTCTTTGTTGCGAGGGTGAAGCTGGGGTTTCAGGCCGCGATTGCAATAATCCTCTTTGCAGCACTCGATGACGAAGGTCGTGTTTATCGAGTCGCTCGTCATGCAGAAGATCATCGGCTCGGGCTTTTTCCCCACGCACCTTCAAAGCCGAGCGCAAAAGCACAGCACAATTTTTTCAGATGAGAAAAAAAACAACATGTCGTTCGTTCGTGTGTGTATGTATAATGTGTATGTGCATATTTTTTTGTGTGTGTTTCAAACGCTCGCAAAAAAAAAGATTACTATTATGGCTACGCTTTGGCTCGTCGGGCGCGTCGACGAGCGTTTATGTCGTCGACGCTACTGACGCGAAAACTCTAATGGACCATTTTGTATAGAAGACGTTGTATTAGTTGTAAAGTTTGCACAGTTATTGCAATGAATGGTAAATGTGTATAATTATTTAATAATTAATGACTTTATGCAAAAGTTATTGAATGTGCAGTGATGATTATGAAAATTTTCTATTCCATGAGAGTTTTCCAACCAAACATTATGTTAATTTATATTAAAACATCTGTAAAAAAAACATAAAATTCCTAACTTGTACAAATTTAAAATTGTTATTTTAACTCAAAAACCATAAAAAAAATTAAATAACTCAAAAAGAAAACGCAAAAACTAAAAAGAAGAAGAAAAAAGAACAAAAAAGAAGAGCAAACAGAGGTCTCGGAACACCGTGCAGCGCAATATGTGTACTCAATAGTTGACATACACGTGGAAAATTAAGTACCTTGCAAGGTGCACGTCGGCCTAAAACAAGTCGCTACGGCTATAAATACTTACGAGCCATCGCTAAAACTGTTTGAACTAAGAAGGCACGCAGCTAACTCTTTTGGCAATTAAAAATGGCCATTTTTCCTCTGCGCAACATATATATGCTAATCGACCTGCTAAGAACTTTTAAACCTCCTCGAACTCCAAACCAAACTGGAAACGGGACATACCAATAATCGCGAATTTTTTGCCTACACACAGCGCGCGCGTCCGTGAAATTTTTCTCATGTGTGTGCGTTCAAGGTGATTCGCGAATCGATGATCGACGGTCCAATCGCACACGCGCGCTCTTTTGCGCACTGGTTTTTTCGAGACTTTCAGTTTCGCAAGATCCACACACACTCGACCTCTGCGTCCTCCGTGAGACAAAAGCCGCGCACGCGAAAGGATATTACTGCACAGGATAGCAGGGGGGTATGAATCACGTTTACGATAGTGGGGAGCATGGTGGGGAGCTTGTTTCGGCTGGTTTTTTTTGGCAGGGTCAGATGCGAGCAGCATGTGTGTCATAGTTACGTGGAATGATGTAATGTTAGTGGCCAGATTTTAAAAGTTTTGATTTGATGAAAACAATGCTGTTATTGTATTGTAATAATATTGTTATGATATTACTTGAAAAAAGTCGTTAATTGTTACATTTTCGACTACTTTTCTTTATGAAAGTTCTAAATCTACGTAAATAAATAGAAAGAAGAAACCCTTTCATTTACTAATTATTAGAGAAAAAAATTTTATTTTCGTCCGTACCATTTACAATTCTTTAATTCGCTATATCGCGAGAGAGCAGAGACTTCAAAAACCGCAGCCATTTAAAATGTAAAAATATGCTATCCTCTAGGCTTGTGCCTTCTTCTCTCTTTCGCGTCGCGTATATTTATAGCGCGGAAGACGCGGAATCGAACGTGAATCCTTGAGAGCGCGCTTGCGTTGTACATACACACACATAACAGCGCGGCAAGAGTGAATGAACCATACTATCACTGCGAAACTGAAACCATCGCATATATTCGCACTCTGTTGTACATTCTAGCTTTGCTTACATATAAAAACTAAATCATCTAACAACACCGCTTGTACTCTATGCAAGAAAACATGAAAACCGCGTATGTATGTATATGCGACATGTGCGCGTGATGTCGTCGGCCGATTAACGACTTGCGATAAGACAATGAAACGTGCGCGATGTATGTGTGATGCATATAGGTTCATACAAACAGGGTGTGTACGTATGTATGCGAAAGCGTGCGCGCGTGGAATAGAACATTGGGCAAGGCGCAACGAACGGAACGAACGAACCAAGTTCATTCGCCCTTGGCTCTCTATACGTCGAAGCTCTCGCTCTCTCCTATATGTCCGTTCGAGCAAGAGTTCAACTGCCGCGTGCTGCTGCTGCTCTGGGTCTATTGTACGCGAGTTGTCGAAATGAGAGAGGGACGTGGGGATGGGGGGAAATCGCCTTTTTGTGTTGCCAGAGCGAAGAAGAGAAGAGAAGAATGTTGTTATTGTCCCTCGGTATATGGCTTGTGAAATGAGTTTATATAAAAAAGTATGCTGAATTTTCGCTGTATTGAAAAATTTGTGTATATTATTCCATATATAAATCACAAAAAAAAACCACAACGTTATATTATTATTTCTCACACAAAAAAAACGAGTATCACAGCTTAGAGAAGCGGCGTTTAGTCAAAGAGAGAAAAGTGAACAAAAAACTGTGTCAAACCAAAAAAAAAACTCCACATGAAATAACACTGTATTCTTAGTACCAATAAACAACACTGTATCGGACAAAACGTTATATGTTAAGTATACGGTTGTCGCCTCTATAACAGCACACAGAGATTTAAACCACACGCGAGCGTGTTATTATATTTCGTATCAACAAAAAGAAAAACGCCTCATATCTGCATCGGTTATTATTAAGAAAAAGAGACACTCGGCAAAGAGCCTTTAGAGAGAGAGAGATGTAGACCTGAGGGGTCGAGCTCGGGCGCGTCGAGAAAGGCGAGGATGGGTCTTAGGTCCCGGTTGCAGTGGTCCGCCTCATGGCAGCAGGTATAGTTGACCGTCGCCTTCGGCTCCCGCTTGCCGTGGCACTCGTGCGGCGACTCCGGGGGAAGCCAGTGCGCCTGGTCGAGACACCTTCTCGCGATAGAAAGTGTAACGATTGTAATATTCTTATAAATCAAAATGCGTAGTTTTGGATGAAGCGCGCAGATGTTTCCGGACTTATCCAGTTAGGTATCTTCATTGTAATTTCATTTTTCCTTATTATCGCGAAGATTCGCTATCTTTCTATAAAAACACGCAGCGAATCGACTGCACAATTTATATGTGTATGTATACTGAAACTTCAAACGAAGACGGCCCGCAAAAAAAGACCTCATGAATTATTCGGCCGTGTCGCGCGCGAAACGCGCAAGCGCAAGCGAGAGAATTCAATTAACCGGGGAATGCGAATTAGGCGAAAGTGTTTTCTTCCGCTTTCTCAATGGGTGGAGCGAGAGAGTAAGCGAGCGACAAGTTTATCTTCTTCTGCAACATTTATGGTATATTTACGCTATGCTGATCTACACTCTAGAACTCGACGCTGAGTTTCATCGGCTTGAAAATTGCGCTGTCGAAATTTGCATTTCGCGCTATTATATGATGTCATCGCAGTATAGCCCTATAGTAGCGCAGTCGACGGTTAGTCACGCGGACTATATAGTGGCGCGCGTGGCGTGTATGACTTTTGTGTGTAGATTTTAGTTCGATTTTCAGAGAGATTTATGTGCTTTAGGCGGTGGTCGGAGTGGAGAGAGTGAAGTGTATGATGACGTATGGCACGTCAATGTTTGGGATTGTGCGCGGGTTCTTTGTGCACACAATTTACGGCTTGATAACCGAGCTATATCCATGATTAATAAGACCTGAAGTTTGCCTATATGCTAATTTATACTTTATAAAGTTCATTTTTCGAATTTAATGCTTGTCTTTGGTAATAACCTATTATATTTATTTAGAAGAGTATTATATTATCATTTTCTTCAACAGGGATCAGACACAACCAGCTTTCAAATCCATTCCCAAAACACCGCACAAATCACCTACCCGTCACTCCCCAAAACACTGTCACAATTACAAACTCCCTGTCTCTACAAACTCGCGATAACACAGCAGACCTAATTTCGCGGCAAACTCTCCCAAACTCTTCCTCACTCCCCCATGTCCAAACTTTCCCAACCCACATCGACAACCTCCAACTCCCGTCTCCCACGACAAAATACCAGCACCGATAGCTGCTGTTGCTGCAGAGATTAGACCCCGCAGCCGTTGATCGATCCGCGCCGAGCGATAATCCACGCCATCCCACTTCCCCATTCCACAGGACCAATCAAGCAATTCCCGCCGCTGTCGCGGATATATATTCTCCGCGCGAGCGAGCGCGCGCTTCGAATCATCCGAATTATCCGTCTGGCGCATTACGTATTTAAACGCGTCTGACCTCGACGCGCGCGGCGCATAATGTGGAACGTCAGCGATGCAATGTCTTTCTCTATTTCGCGAGAGTGTCTACGTGCCAATTGCCGCCAATTAATTGAATTTTTTCGAGGCTCGGGTGCGGAGAATGCAAGTTGCAGTGTTTATGCGCGTACAAGTATAATGCAGTATGCCGTCGTCGTCGTCGTCTCGAATGTTTGTTTATTGATAAGTGCGTTAACCGCGAGTATATAAGCTGGAATTAATGAACGCTACGGCGGGTGATTTCATATTTAAGTGGATTATATTTGGAATACCGCGTATGTACGTGCGGATGTGTGAATAAAAAGCGGCTGTATGTTTTTTGCGATTCGTGCGGTTCGGCTCGTTGACAGACATAGAGGACTGAATTATTTCGAGCGTGCATACGCAGATAAATATAAAATTGAAAGATTGAAGATTAAAAATGTATGATTATAGTGAAGTTACTTAATTTAGAAACAAAAGTTGAAATGTTCTCGCTTTGAGTAGATTTTGTGCAATCAAAGCGTACATAAACTTGCCTGTATAAAAGAACCGGTAACGATCGACTTTCCAATCCCTTGATACGTATTTGCAAGTGCTGCAAATTCATAGAATCTCTCAATATGCAGTATACAGTTACTTATCGAAACACCGTTCGAGTGCAAATGCCGAAAACATTCCCGGAAAGGGCTTTTAAATTGTAATTCGCGTACCGACGCGTATACACACGCCAATTTGAAAGTCAACGACCCAATCCAAAAACTTCACAAAGTCGCGCGACTTTTTACTCAATTCCTCTCTTCCCTAGTACTCAACGATATCTTCATTCTAAAAATATCCAAATTTCATCTTCGATCCCGTCTTCAAAACATTACGCAACCGTCCCAGATTATCTCATATACCCCTTATCTCCATCTCCGTATGATTATCCAACACAGCCTAAAAAACAAAACCGAACCAACGCCTCCAACAGCGATCCTCTCCCCCGTGTGGCATATGTACGATAACAAGTTCTAAAAGCGCTGTACGAGGAAGCAATATATATTACTCGCTCTCCTTCTTTTTTTCTTAGCCGGGATAAAAAGGTATACGTGGCGTTATTCCGAGAGGGAGAAGATCAAGGAGCCGCGCTTGGCCCAGGGTCAAGTGTCGAATAATCGCGTGCTGCGCGCGCGACCGGCCGGAGCCAATGAGGAGAGGCCGAGAGAGTACCGACCTCCTATTCACTCCCACGTACGCCGGAATGACGTTATACTTACTTTGCGAGGAGCGTTATCGACGATGTGGAAAGAAATTAGAGGCGCGCGCGTGTAAACGGAGGAGAGGGAAATTAGAGGTCGATATGGGGTCGACGAGAAATTCGGTGATGGTGATAAGGGGCAGAGGTGATAGCGAGTTGTTTTGAATTTTTTGATAACGACGGAGCTATGACGTATTATAGTGGTGTTTTTGGAGTGATGTATAGTTGTAGGGAAAGTGTTTGGCTCTCGTGGACGCGTTAATAGAATTGTCTCGAGACTTTATTTTTACAAAGTAAATTTATATGTATTGTTGTTGAAGAAAAGGATGTTAAATTTTGATTAAAAGGACTTTTAAACGCAATTCGTTCATTTACTATAGTATTATGCAAAAAATACGATTTTTCACGCTAAGAACCAAAAATAATAGTTCGAAACATATAACAGACAATATCTTATTATTTTGACACACATGAAAAGGAACGTCTATCTTCTAACCCCTACATTACAAAAAATAGAAATATCTCAAAGAAAAATCACGATATCCCAACCGTATGAAAAACATTTCCAACTACTCGACTCGCGATTCCGGAGCAGAATGAAAAATAGCGAGCCAGATAATAACGAAGATGTGCCCGCGCAATCTTATCACGTTGACGTACAAACACACACGCACACCGAGTATCCGAAGGGTTGAGAGCACAAGCAGCACAATTTCGTCTTTTTTTGCGTGCAAAACACACCGCCCGAAGAGAGGAAATTGCAAGATAATGCCACACGCGCTATCTCTCTCGCTGGCTCTCTCTCCCCTTAGACGAGGAAATGCTTGACCTAGCGCAACGAAGTAGCGAAACCGAGGAGATAAAGCGCGCCAATTTAGCGAACATTCGCGCGAGTATAACAGCAAAGACGTCGAACCTATACAGAGATCTGTGTGTATGTGTGTGCGTGCTCGTATTAATAGCAGCGTAAACAAGCGCTAGGTTTATGCATACAAACGCGCGTGTGTGCCCGATTACGCGGCGCACAACACACACCGGCGGCGTTCATTATCGCGGAGGAGTAGTAGTACAGTGTTTCTCGATTGCAATGTGTATAATTATACGCGCGCGGCCGTTGCTGCCGAGAATTGATTATTTAATTTTCTCGGATCGTTAGGTGAACGCGCAGCCGAGCCTCCTTATATGTAATTATGAAACGAGTGGACGATGATACGATGATGTTTGTTGCAAAATTTTCCGACGATTGGGTGTGTATAAACAGACGAAAGGTCGGAGAGAGCGGGGTGGGGGGATAGGTGAGCGGTTATTTTTGGAGCGAGGTACGTCACTGAATCAATTTATTTAAATAAGCGAATGCACACACACGAATAAATATAATTTCGAGCTGCGAGATGTACATCGTTCGTATAAATAGACGTCGCGTACTGTAAATATTTATAATATGGCTGTCGATTAATTAAAAGCTTTTTCTCGTTCTCTCCGCGTGTATATGTTTGCAATTTACATTGTAACGTAAAAGGTTAATTTGCGCTTCCAGTTTTACAACTCAACTAATAAAACTGAGCAAAATTAATTGCACTACAACAAATACGCGAGCATATTAGATTGTATCCGCTCCCAAACTTTTTCCCCCGAAATCAATTCACGGGCACGTTCGTCCCTATCAACACGTCGTTTCCAAAATCACCGAACCGACAAACCACCCACCCACACCCTCAGTGCAAAAAAAAACAATCCTACTCACTCTCTATCTCTCTTCCTCGTGGGCGTGCACGCGTTACCATCGCGACGCGGGCCAAACCTCTTTCTCTCTCTAATATAACGAGCGAAAAAGCTTTCGGCGAGTGACGCGAGTGTGAGAGAGAGAGGCGGAAGAAATCGATCGCGACGAATTTTGCGCGTGGGGGTGTGTGTACGTGTTAGGGGGGCGCCGGCACCTCTCGAACACTAGCGCGCACTCCACCTGTACACGGAACCGAGTATAATGGGCGCTGCTTTCGGCTCGATTTGCGCGACGAGGTGTCGTGGAGTGCTCGCCGCAATGATTGGAGAGAGTTTGAGGGTGTGTTTTTTTGGCGATTTGGGGAATTGATTTGTATTGATTCTACTGGATAAGTTGAGATAGTTTGGATTAATAATAGGGCATGGAGTTCTAATTCTGTAGCGAACGAAGTACACAAGTTTAGTATACTGTATTAGTTATTCCTAAATTGATTGATTTTATAATCATTGAATTAAAAAATACTAAAAGAGCTAAAGCTAGTTTTCATTATGTTAAAGTGTTGTTTTGTTATATAGTAGTTCAATTGAAAAACATTTTATTTATTAAATATTGTACTTTTTATTATAATTTTACTTATTTTTAGTCTATACCGAAGTTAAAAAAAAAAATTATTTTTACTATTTTACTGATATTCTAGAAAGAAAGCTGGCGCATAATTCAATTTCCAGAAACCTACCCTTATTGGATTACCGCAAAGATACCTCAAAAACAAGCATTTTCGAAAATTATCCCGCCTCAGCAGTCTTCGCGTGATGGAATTAAAAAAAAAAAAGAAGCACCAAGACATGTAGTCCCTGGTAACCGAAGCTACTGCCTCGAGACTCTGTCTCTGTCACTCGCTCACTCCCTTTCTCTCACGCGCATGTATTCTGTTTTGCTGAAAAGGCTTCCCTCGGTACGCGCACGCCTGCAATTTGAATATGTACATATTCTTTCTTCGCTCGGGGCGTATTGGAAGTGTTGGATAGCTTTTCTCTTTTCTCTCTCGCGCGTATATATGTCTATACGGACATTTTCCTCGATATGAGAATCTGCTTTTTTTTCCTTTCCAACTTTTGTCGAGCGTTTAAGGAGCGGGAGGTTCATATATATACGCGAGGTTGTATACGTGTGTGTGTGCCTTCCTCTGCACAGTTTTTTTTCAGGGGTGGGAGGATATTCCGAAGGAACGGAATATCACACGTGAAAATGAAAAACAAACTTTTGGAAATGAAAATAAATGAGCTTAAAGAAAAAAAAACGAAAGAAAAAAGAATATAACCTGTCCTGTCTATAATAATAATAATAAAGTTAAAAGCTTCAAATAATATTTATATATAATACGTATATACTATATGATCGATTATTGGTAGTAGTTAGTCCTAGCTTAGCGGAATAATAATGTACCTATAGGCGTAAGTGATGCCATCTTTGTCCAGATTCGTGCTGGCGAAGCAGTAGCCATCGGTCTCGCAAGTGTTGTTCGTCTCCGAGCAAATGTCACAGTGGCACTTTAACCCTGGAACAGAGAAAAGACAAATGGTTAGAATTCAATCCTTTTTAGATAAGAAATTCATGATTTATTCATTGTTTTTTCAAAGAGATTTATCGATTCGTTGAATTAGAGGATAAAAAATACAATGTATTTGCAATCGATTATTCGATCTGTCAGTGCCCTGTTTCTCTACTAAAGCTATAGATTACGAGATTTCGTTTTGTTCAATTTTAGTTTACTTCAACATAGGAGCGTTATTCGTATCCTCAAAGAACGTAAAATATTATTGATATACATTTTACGACAGTTGCGTGCCTTAACTTTCGCGTAATGGAATCTAACTCGATGATGTATCATAATACATTTTATCGTTTACTTGCCATTTTTTTTTTGGCTCAGTGAATCAGCTGATTTGACGAGTCAATTAAACACATAAATTTATTTAATGGAACGCTTCGACGACTTGTTTGTCATCCTCGGCGAATACCACAGCATATTCTATCTACATCGCTCTTATAATTTTCTCACAATTGAGCTTTATTATTGCCGCCGAACTAGACGGTTAAGTGCATTACATTCTTTTTATAGTTGACCATAAAAGCACGGATTGAGGCTTGGATGCAGATAACAAATAATAAATAAACACTACTATAATAGCAGATGATCGATAGTTTGATAACGAGTTCAAATATGTTTAATGATAAATACTGTTCTTTAGGCTGTGGCATCATCTACTTGAAATAAATTATACAGTATAATATTTTGACATATCTTAAAACTTTAAATTAAACTAAACATATATGTATAATATCTATAAAGAGATTAAATTTATTCCCAGACCGACATTTCTTAATCGAATTGTTTTCTACGTAGAAATTCTGCTAAATCTATCAAAATAATAAATTCTATTCTGTAAACATCCCTATTATTTAGAATTTGAAACAAGGTTAAAAAAATTTCTCGCCGAAAACTAAACCAAAGAATCAAATACACTAATTCTTCCCCGAGCTTAAACACTTGCGCACGTCATCACGAACCTCTCCCCACGAAATACCACAACCATCTCAACGGGCGCCAATCGCGGCTAAAAAATGCACAACGACGTCGGCAGCGGCGCCTAGACAGATACATACGTGTGCGCGCGTGCAGGTCATAGACGTTCTCGAAATGCACATTCTATTAATAATCGAGCAGGGCGCTTGCCAAAAGACAATCGCCGCCGCCGCCGTGTGTGCGCGAGAGATGTCGAGACGCGCAAATCCCCCGCGTAAGGTCAGAGTTGATCCGATGCGATATGATGGTTTCTTTTTTGCGGCTGATGGATGGAAGGGAGTTTTAAATATAGGCGATGGGTATCTGTCAGCGGGTATGAAAAATTCAGGGGCTGACGTTGGAGGTGACCCATCAGGCATGTAATTATTGAAATAGAAGTTGGGTTGAGAATGTGATGATTGTTTGGTGCGGGTTGGGATTGAATGCGAGGTGAGCTTTGAAGTTTGTTTTGCGTGGCATTGAAAAATATCTTGATGTTTGAAGGGAATTTCACAATGATTTATTGTTAGTGATTGAAGATTAAATTCAACAAATTTTGTTCCGTGCAATAACGTCAAAAAGCTCTACTTCAGCATTCTATCGGTATAACACAGTCACGTTTTTCCTTCTCATCTCCACGCACAAAAAGTGTTTGCAAACAAAAATATCAGCCGACGCCACTATATGTTATTCCTCTACCACCATACACCATAGCCGGGCAAAAATATAGGAAGTCTATACATCCCCGGCACAGGAAGCATAAAGCACGCTCGCGTCGTCATTTTCACAGCTGCTGCTGCCGGCGCCGCCGCTCAATTCGCCGTGAAGCATCCACGCAGCGCCTCGTGACTATCATAAACTCACTTTAAATGCATATATGGACAAAGAGTACGCGACGAGGACATTATTTGCATGCACCGCACTCCCTCCTTCTCTCGGGGAAACATTCGTTATTTCGTCTAGAAAAAATCCACACCTCTGTCTTGAATCCCGAACAACGCTATCTTTTCTTTCTCCCCCATGCATCGGCAATCGCGCGACGCGCAAAAAAAGCGGCTCTATCTTTGGAATACTGAGATTCTTTCTCCCCCTTAGTGGCGCGTGGAAAACGAAAACAGTACACGAAGAAAAATCCTGCGCGTACGTGTATATATTTATGCGCGTCTTACACTGTATCTCTCGCGGGTTTTCGATTCAGCCAAGAGAGACGTGCGTATATAAATAAGAATGGGAGCCGTTTCGGAATAACAATGGATTTGTCGCGTGGAGATCTTTTTTTTGTCTCTCTGCGGTGTGGGAGATAGGCGATAAAGATGCGGAGACGTACAACACTATGTACTCTGATGCGAGCGCGAGAAAAAAAGGAGACCGCGCGGCTGTAAGTCATAAAGAAGAAAGCGAAGAGAAGAGATAGAATCTGAAGGAGAATATAAATATCTTCATTATTTTAATGGACCAGCGCGCGCGCGCGAGGAGAATATAAATATCTTCATTATTTTAATGGACCAGCGCGCGCGCGCGCGCGTTCGTGAAAATCCGAAAACGACTCTTTCATCCTAGACTATAGAGCGCTTTTTTCGGCGGTTGAAAGAATAAACGAGGCGATGAATAATTCTCGATGGAGGGAGTTTCGAAATGATCGTCGCGAGATCGTTTTTTAACAGTCGATCCCGAGATGTTTGTCGCCACGCGAGTTTCGTTGTTTTTTTCTTTTTTTTCGGTCGTTGTGGCGTTTAATCAAAGAGAAGCATCTGGAGACAGGAGTGAAGAATGGACGCGATGCGCGGCAAAGTTTTTCTGGGAGGAATA
>JAPYZO010002076.1:0-16275 GCA_030522905.1 Torymus flavipes
GGGAGATTAAAGTTTGGCGAGTTTTAAAATAATTGAGAGGACGTTATCGGGGAAGTGCGTCGGAATTAATTAATTGCGTTACACGTGCCCAGACGTTTTTTCTTCCCGTCCTGTGAACTTTAAATTTCATTCCATCAGTTAAGAAAATTAATGTATACAAAATGCTTTTTTTTTAATTTTATTTTCCGATAATTCTTTTATGCATTCATTTGAAGCAATCATTTTAAACAAACTTTCATGCAAAGCCATTGTTACATAAAAAACTATTAAAAAAAAACAATTATAAATTACAAGCCTATGAAACTACATACGAAATATGGAATTTTGGCTTTCCAATGAAACAATTATAAAGGCGTACTGTTTGTATAATGAAACAATTATAAAGGCGTACTGTTTGTATAAAAATATATGGCTGAATTTCCAAATTTTTTTATTGAGTAAAAGTAGAGGCAAACACTTTCAATATTACTATGAGACTATGAGTTTGAAAACATGGTTCGTATATATATATGTGAATGAGGAATAGCGAAAGCCGAAGGGTTAAGATGAAGTGAGGAGGTCGACGGTATGAAGGCTCTGGTGCTTTGACGTATAGTCTAGCAACGGCTTTGACTTTTTAACACTCTTTCTCTCTAATTCACGATAAGTGCGGAGCCAATCCCGCAAGGGTCGGCGTGGTGAGCCTTAAGTACGTCTCTAAGGCCGAGCTGGCGTGAGTTATTGGTATAAGTGCGCGATTTTACATTGGCTTATTAGTTTCTTTAAATATATGTATATGTGCAATTCTCATGAAAGTGGCGACAAAACCCGAAAACACGATTTGAAAAGTGTTTTCGGGTTTTGTCACCACTTTCATGAGAATTGCACATATAATATTATCCTTTAAATCTTTGATGATAAATATTCAACGTATGTGTGTTAATTCTTCTATGCGCTAGATATCCTATCAATACTTAATTTGTATTTTTCTAAAAAATACCTCGATAATTCCCCGAGGTACTTTTTAATCATTCCCCTTTCGCTATAGCACAATAACTTCGCTTCTCGGAGACAGTAAATTCGAGGTGGTTCCTTACTCAGAATGTTTTGATTAGCAAAGAAGAGCGCCTCTGCGCCCGGCTACGTCAAAGTAAAGCAAACAGCAGCACCGGGAGAATCATCCAAGCTGTGGAGTCTGGAAAGTTTTCGTTTTTCCGCGACCAGTCGCTCTCGGCGAGGCAGTGACGGTGGCTTCTCTCCCCGCGGTGCATTCTCTCGCACAAGACAATCGGGCTTTCACGTCGTAGCGAAATCCGAAATCGATATCCAAATGAATTTCCTCGCGGGGCGGCTATTGAAAATTTAACAGGCCGAAACTCGATCTCGCGAGCGGAGATATACACCAGTGGAGAACAGAAGGATAGGCGGCTGGAGGGAAAAGAGAGACGCGCAGAGGTTGCCCAGTGTACTTTTGTCAATTTGCGCGACGATGCGGAAAATATATCGCGCGCAGCTGGCAAGCCAGAGGCTAGTATAGAAAAGTCGATCGCACGTACACGTGTATATGTACAGCTAGAGGCATTTTGCATGGTGGTATCAGACGTGGAATAATAATGGCGAGCGTGTTGCTAAAAGCAGAAATGCATGGCTGGAGGTGTCGATTGGAATTCTGGGCCGATATTAAGCTCTCGGCGGACCTGCTGATTACCCGTAATTTCACGCGCGCGAGCGGCCTTCTGGTTGGAAATTTATTCCAGCCGTCGTCGCCCACTGCACGAGTGCGTGACGTCGAGGGTTCGTTTTCCATGTGTGTTTGGGATTTTCGTTGTAATACCGGAGTGCATTTCGAGGACCACGTGGAGTAGCCGGTGATTGGTGTTAGAAACTCAATCGGTTATTTTCGGCATGCGTGGTAGAACAGTGAATTTTTACGATAACGGTGTATTAAAAATAAAATTTTTCATATCTCATTGAATATAAATTAAGATTTTAGTCTAATTTCCGTTTTTACAACAAGATGAGGTCATTTGTATGGAGAGTTAGATTATTTTAAAATGAAAAGAAAAAGTGTCTTAATTAAAATTGAAAATACGCTGTAAAACGAAATAATGATTGCGAGGAACTCTTGATCGTCACCTCGTTTCACTTGGCTTTTTTCTGTCTTAATTATCCTGCAACACGCTTTTCGCCTGTCGCCTGTCGCCGTGTGACCTTTTTTTTCTCGCCTCTCGTTTTCCTTGTTCTCACTTTTTTCAAAATAGTCTAATTTAAAAAGTAATTTTTATTCTTTCATTGTCTGACTTTATCATTTCTTATTCCAATCCTTGACTCTCATTCTCTCAGATTTCATTTTCTTTTCATACGGTTACTTCATCTACAATGAAACTGTTACGGCATGAAAAATCTTGTATTATTTAATGCTTTGCAGCAGTAAGTCTTTTGTAAACTTTAATGTAAACATCTAGTATATCTTTTTCATGTTGAATTTCAGTTAAGAATTACTTTTACTTTTTTGTAAATATGTTGGGTTTCGATGTGAAATAGTATCTTATTCGTCGATTTCCACTTTGAATACATGGACAACTAATAGCATCATCAATCTCAGTTCCATTATTATAGCTAGTAATTACTATAACTAAATTAATATTAATATTGACAATGAGGATGACGATAGATCTAATAATACTCATGATATATTTCAATAAAGTTTCAGCTTCTACTCAACCGGAGGGTGTTGTAATGGTCCCACGGTGAATAATTCATTTGTTACAACTTTTTATCGAAAGTCAGATAAAATTTGGCATGATTATGGCGATTTGCACATTATTGGATTAGTAGAGCACTGCCTTCCTTACCATACATAGATAACCGATCATAAACCTTTTGAACTTTAAAGATTACTTAAAGGTGACTTGACATAAACATGACCTAAAATATTTTTAGTCACAAATGATGTTGGGGCCAAAATAGCAAACTCCCAATTTCGTTGTATGACGCAGAAATTTGAATAGACTGCCTGCTGTGAGGTTTGAGATTATTGAAAAAAGGTATGGATTTAAAAGGCCAGTAACCGCAAAGGTATATATGCTGGGTAATAGAGTGCAGGCGGATAACCCGGGAAGCGCATCAAATTATTTTTATTTATTTTCAATTGAAATTCAAAACGGTAAAATTGAGAAAAAAAATAATTAAAAATACGATAAATCCCGGCGAAATTCAATATCAGAAAAGCCCTACACAAAAGCAAAGTAATCCATTAAAAGCGCATGAATCAGCGAGCTCCGTACAATCTCTCTCGTGTTAAATATCCCGTGAGTTGAAGCGATAAAACAAAAGCCGTCCGCGTGCGCGAACGTCTCACTCACTCCATTCCTTTCGACGACACTTCCATCAGCCGAAATACAAGAGACTAACGCACACAAGAGCCTCCTCGCGTTTCCTTCGCTCGCGGCGGACAACCTCGAAGGACGTATACGAAGCGCGCTCTCGCAAACCCCATTGTGGCGGAAAAATCGTATATACAAAACTGTCGGGATAAGATGTTCGCTCGGCCGTGGTAGGCTAAAGCGAGGAGAGCGATGCTCAGTCTGGCGTGTAAACTCCGTATACATGCCGACTATATATGCGACGGCGCGGCGGCGCATCTCTCGTCGGTTTTGGCCACGGCACGTACACTCACACTCAAACACACACAACGGCGCGGGGCGTGCGGGCGAGGAGGGAGGGTGGCCGAAGAAAAGGGAGAGCGCGGGGCGAGAGAGAGAGAGAGAGAGAGAGAGAGAGAGAGAGAACGTGACCGGAATAACTGGGTGACGTACTGTGTATGAAAAGCTTGACAGGCCTCCCACCGTAGACCCGCGCACGCCCGCCGCGTAAGATTATTGCATAAAATCTGCATACTGGAATCAGCTCTCGGCGTCGAAAGCTCACCACTGCCGGCGCGGTTTGACTGACGAGCGAAAGAGAGGCGGAAAGCTTCGTACCACCGCAGAGTGAGACAGAGAGAGAGAGAGAGAGAGAGAGAGAGAGAGAGAGCGTGCGTGTTGTATGCCATATAACGATCGATCCGTATGAAATGGCTCTCCTGCGCCGTTCCGCGCGACGAATTGACATATTGCATATTATAGACGGCTCGCATGGAGAAAGGGGAAAAGAGAGGGGGAGAGAGGAGACTGGCTTTTGGAAATATCCCGTGACTGCGCGTACAAACTATATATAGCGGGCCGAGTGCGCGTGAGCTACTCGAAATTGGCAGCCCTGTTAATTGACTGTTCGCTTTGTACACGAAAAGTCAATTTTTTTTTCATCGCGCTCGGTTTCAGTTTTCTTTTTTCGTGACCACAATCTCGGAGTATATTTTGAAATTTTATCCCGAAAAATGAAAAGGCAATATGAATATTCGTTTTTAATTTTTTTGCGCTTGGAATTGTGATTTGCTTTTTACGGAAAAGATGAAATTCTGTTAATTTTTTTAATGAAAATTTAAGATATTCCACTTTATAAAATTTAACGATAGTGAGCTACTTTGAATCTAATATTGGCTTTAGTTTTTTTACGTAAAATATTCTGCAACTTTATTTGTATAAAGCTAGGTACTATTTTCAAAAAACCCAGCTAAGAAATGTTGAAGTAACTGCGAGAAGTATAACAACTAGTAAAATGAGAGGTTGTTGTTATTCATATCAGCAACCGTAGGCACATACATAGAAAATTGAAAAAGTAAGTTGTGTCGAGGTTGTCATAGCAGCTGAAAATAAAAAAGTTGTTTAAAAGTTATTTAAAATGTGAATAAAAAAAGTAAACTTGTTCGGGATAACAAATATTTTCGCAAGTAGTCATTCAAAACTTTTCAAGAAAATAGCAAAAAAGTAGTTATTCGTCGGTCACAAGCGTCAAACCGAGGGCTGTTTAGGTTTCCGACAATCAAAGATGATATCTGCTAAATTATATCTGTCAGGCGAGTCGGTGGCATTTATATTTTCGCCAAGTAGCAGCCGCGGTTTGCCTACTCCCGCGTGCATACTTTTTCCGGTATGGGGAGCCAATGACGGGACACTCTTATCGCGCCACTCAATCAGCTAACCTTGACAGGAGCCGAAAGTAAGTCTACCGCTTTGAAATAACGCTTTTTGCTCAACCTCCATCCTATAGAAGGCTTCTCTCTCTTTCGGACGTCGTAGATAGAGCTCCGGAATGCAAAACTCCCGTGTCCCACGGAAAAACGGCGTCACAATTTCCTTGATAAGACACTCTCTATCTCCTTTCTGCCTTGTGCCAGCGCCGTTCTTCCATTCTCTCTCCGGTCGTTCGATGCCCGGGCGCAGATAAAAATTCCGGAGCCACGTTGCGACTACGACTTCGAGACTCTTGGCTCTCGCAAGCCGCAACCGACATTTTCCCGACCCCCCGTTCCTCCCAAACACTTCTACCCTCCTCCTGCTTCTTTTTGTCTCTTCCTCTCATTCTCTCCCCTCAGTCGTGAAGCCACGAGGTGCGGAGGAGGCGAAAAGCTTTCCTTTCAGGAAATAGCGCTGGCAATTTTTAAGCCGCCGTCCAAGTCTCACAAATACGCGAACGAGTGCCTTCCTACCATGGGGGTGAGAGGCGCGCGATACCTATGAGCAAACAGCCCGTGCTAGTGGCAGTAGTCGCATATAGACCTGCCCGCCATACCATTTTCCATCCCCATCGCGCCGACAGCGTTTCTCACTTTGCCAGCGGGATTACAAGCGCACGTGTGTGCGAGCGCGCTCGCGCGCGTGTGATGATACTCTTCCTCCCCGACGCGATTTTACTCGGGGTGCCGGATTTTTTTTATCTCGCCGTATACGACATTAGCCAAATGGCGCACCCCTTTTTTATAGCACGTCCGTCGAGCGTTGTTTCTTTTTATGCATTTTCTGATTAATTTGCCCCATGAAATGAGAGGAAAGGGGAGGTTCCGCCCCTCTGCCTCTTTTCTCTAATCCCGTGCTAACGCGTGCGTGGCTTGGGACGATTGATTAAAATTTATTATGGCAGAAATTTTGATTATCTCTTTCCGCAAAAATTACGTAAGGGGAGAAAGAGTCGTTCGGAGAATGGGAATTTATTGGACTGATTTTCTGGTGCGTCGGTGCCGATGCTGCTCTCGCACGCACGCACGTCTGCCGTAAAGAATAAGTTTATCTTGTTCAAGCATTGTGAGCTTATTAAAAATCTATGCGTTCATGGAAAATTAATACTGCCTAGATGGACGAACCATGAGTGTGGATATAATCAAAGATGAATCAGGATAGAATTAATACATATTTATCTTTTTTTTTCATTGACGTGTGGATATTGACGAAGTTCCTATTTGATGCTTCAATATCTGGGTTTCCAGAATTTAACTACTAAATATTTGATTGAAAGCTTATGTTATTAAATCATTGTATTTTCACTAGAGAATTTTGAAATAAAGTTTTATGAAAAACAAAATGCCTATAGCATATCTAATTGATTTTTAGAGATAAAAATATTTTTTCTATCTAAAAGAAGTAAATATACCCAACAGATACAAAAAAATATATTAACAATCCAATAAAATAATAAAATCTGAATGGGCGTAGATTAAATTGCTTGATAATTTTATAGTTGTTTTACATACATTTCATGACAAAGAAATTCATAAAAATATATTGAAGAATTCAAATTTTTCAATATGTAAAAGAAATTGAAGCGGACAATCGCGAATGATCCAGTTCTTACATTGTTACTATCCGGTAAAGGAAAAGTTTCCTCTTTTGTTCTGCATAAGAAGTGACTAACACGTCTCTGACACATCTTTTACATGTACACGTTCTTTGGTGAGCTGAGGTAGAATCCATTTGCCGAGTTTGCTCTCTTTTTCGAGCAACTTTGTACCAGCTAGAAGACTTTTGACGAAAAGTCCCACCATTTTCTAGCTCTTGTGCTATCTGACAGAAACACGATTTCATTGCCATTGGTAATTGTTTGTCAATAATACGAGCTCGCACCAATTTTTTTAAATGTACTAATTACATTAATAAAATCTGAATTTCATAATAATATCAATGAAGTAGGATATATGTGATGTACAGGCAATATCCTTACTCTAAACAATGAATTGCATTTGATTTACGGGAGACCCATGAAGGGTTGATAAATATTGTAATAAAAATTATTGCTATACTTACCATGGTCTGAAGATCATGTATCCCTTAATACCTATTATGCTATGGGTAGTTACTGGTCGAAGAATAAAAAAAATCAATTTTTTCGTGGTTCTACCGATGTTTCGTTTCCTTAAAGTGAAAAACTAAGTTATATTTGCTTAAAGCAAAAAAGACACGCGCTAGAAGGCAAACATTAAGAATCGCTTTTGTTTTTTCCCCTGCATCTTCCGGTTGCGCAGGCGCGTACGCTCGCTATAGCAAATTCACAGCACGACTTTCATTTGTTTCATCAAACTCAATTCACCCAGCTGGCACACGCGCCGGCGCCAATGCGGCTATACAGCTGGCCACGGCCGCGGCTGAGAAAGCAAAACAACGCGATGCGTCTGCGCCGACGTCTTTTTCTACGTGCCTTATTTCTTTTTCGATCCAGCGCACAATCGCAGCTGAAATTCAGCGTGCGAGCGTGATTTGCCCGAGGGTAGCTGAAACCGCTTTTCCTTCCTTCGCCAACTAAGGATGGCCCTCGTTTAATTGCAATATGATGCTCGTTAAATTGCCTCTCTTCTTGGTCTTGGGAAGTAAGTTGAAAAGTCGGTGGAAGGGGGAGTAGTTAATTATGTATAACTATAGTTGGTCCACAAATGTTTTGATGACTTTATAAATACTGTATATTCTGCTGAACTAAATTAAGCTGTTTTGAATATATTTAAGATATCTGATAGAAAATCTTTATTGTTTTTTTATTAAAAAAGTAATGATTTTTAGTTCAAAAAATTAATAAATTTTTTTCTTGTCTTTTTCAGGTAAGTTCTATTAATACGAGTTTCATCGTGGTGATTTATACGTGTCACTTATTGCGTAAGTAAATGGATGCTGTGATTCTAACTAAAATGTAATATACGGTTAAATTGTCGTTTATTCTTATTAACCCTCGGTGGTCACCATGGGATCCAGTAGAAGGTGTCCGAAATGTTGACGAAACGAAAATAACACATATCTTCCTATATTCCGTGACCTAACGCGAACCACCCGGCAGCATTAATATTGATCTTTAACAATTACATTAGTAAATAAAACGTCGCGCCAACGTCACGCGGTCTGTATAAAAACTTTGTTTTTAGACATAAGGCACGACCGCTATTGCTCGAAAGATCCTTATATTTTTAACTTTTGTACTTAAAATTTACACAACCATATTGTGACGTCCCAGACGCGACGGCTAGCGTCAGGTAGTCGAAATCGAAAACAAAAGAAACACATAAGCATCAGTACATTGTGCCATTTTTCCGAGTCCTCTTCAGTTTGTTATTAGTTATTGTTATATTCATAACAGTTGTACGATCATATTGATGATATGATGACGTTATACGCTCTTGTCAGAGAATTTCACAGATTTAATCAATTCTTTTACTTGATTAAACCTACCTGCAATACAATAAATGGTAAGATAATTTATTTAGTTTTCTTATTCCAATACATCCGATTCTTCGATTAAGTCAAACATTTTTCCCCGAAGCTCAAAGAATTAAAAAAAGGCTGCTTCTGAGTTAAGTCAAGAGGAACGATGGCTTGCATATACTGCGTACTTCTCGCCGCGCGCGGTCTTTGTTTAACTTCAGTAACTTCGACGCCGGTAACGGAATAGCGCGCAGCTGCGCACCTCCCCTTCCGTACTACCGCTGCTGCTCACCTAGACGTCGTACAAGACTTATACATTCTGATGCCGGGCCAACGGTAATTGCACGGGTGTACACATGTGCAAGTCCCAGATATAGTGACAACGAGTAGAAGGAGAAGTGCTGGAAGCTCCAGACGATGCAAATGCCATAAACTCGAGCAGAGCGAAGGTGCGCCAAGGGTCGGACTTGCTCGTGGTGCTGCTCCGGGCATTCGGGTTACCAGGGCTTAGAAGTCAGACTTTTTTCGAGTTCTATGCAAAGTAGCGGTTAAAGTGCCACGAAACTTGCTAGTACGCCGATTAAATATGTGAGGCGGTTCTACAGCTACTCGTTAATCAAATGAGGGGCGAAAGAAAATTATTCCAGAAACTAAAGAAGTCAACCAAGAAAATAAGTTCATAAGTTATTTAAGACAATTGATAAACTTCACTTGGAATCAATTTCACTAATAAGAAGAGTGCACAAGCTTTAGGAAACGGATTTATTTTTACTGGGCTTCGAGAATTGAATCTTGGTGGCTAAAATGAATTCCAGTATCAGTAATTAGTTCTCATAGGTTCTTTTTCGGGATATGGGCTATCAAATCTTAAATATGCGTTCCTTTGGTCACGGATATTTCCGCCGATTTTTCGATAACGTAGAAGACGAGAAACCGTCGGTCTAGTAAAAGAACAACTAGCTCTCGTAACATATCCCGAGAAAACCGGTCTATGAAAATTAATTATCGGTACTGCATTTCATTTTTAGGCACCAGAAATTGACTCTCAAATCTCAGTTGGAATTCGATTCCCAAAAGTTTTTTACTCTCCTTAAGTAGTAATGTCCACTGTAACAAAACATACATGATAACTTCACCATTTCATTTCTTTATTTACGAACTATCTGTCTCTCCTGCAAGTATAGTTACAGATTATAATAGTATTCATACTATTACATAAAGACTATTCCTACTATTTCATAAAGAACTTGACCGCGAACTTTAAAAGCACATGCAAATGTAATCCCAGAATGAAGAGAGGATGTAAAATTAGACATTTGCCAAACAAAAATTGTTTGATAATATAGAGAATACTCAAAAAGTATTAGCTAACAAATTTTCATAATAAGGAACATTTAAATACGTTTCATAAATGAGTTTCTCCAATTTTCCTTCAACCTCTGATGACAATTCAAGACAATTGACATTTATAGAAAGTTGCAGTCGCTACACAGACATCATCAAAAATTATTGAACCTTCATATAAAAATACCTTATTATTTTTTCATGATAATAAATAAGAATATCATTAAAATTAAAATCTCATATTTTATTTTAAATACTGCCGAGGAAAATTATGAAAACTTAAATAAAGAATAATGTGCTATTGAATAATTTATCAAAGACCATTTTCCAATGTACCTCTTAGGTAAAGATTACTTCTTTTGTAAAGCACAACGGCTTATTTGTCTGAATTTTTAGCTGAAAGTTTCAGCCTTCTGCAAAATGAGGTCATGTTAAGAACTTCATTGTTGGAAGTTTCAAGTTGTCCAGGATATAATAGACGTTTAGTACGCTGAATATATTTTATTGTTGCTGGTTAGATTAAAATTCATTAAATTAATCATACCTGGAACGTGCATTTTTCAGTTTATACAATATGTAGACTGAGATTATCGTTTGAAAGCTAAACTTTTTCGTGAAAGTTATAAAGTTCGGTCGTTTCAGATAGGCATATATTAATGACCCGATAAATTTTATCTTTTAAATTAAGAGAGATTGCGTTTTATCGTTAAAAAATTTTATTTGGACGGATTTGCGGTTCTTCACTGATTCCTTAATAATTCTTAATATTCCTAATATTCTTTAATAACTACAACAATGGAGGGTGAAAAAATTTACAATTCAATTCTTTAATAACTTTTCAAAAAAGTATATTAAATTAAAATTAAATACATTTATTAACAATTTATTAATAATTAATCCACTCCGTAAAAAAACGAAATTTCATTTTTCATTACTAACGTAATCACATAGAAACTCTAACATACTATTTTTACCGCATTTTTCAAGAGACTGATTATTACGAAATCTTAAATTAATATTTTATTCGGTTTTTATAGCCCTTTGAAATCGCTATATTGGGAATTTTTATAAGTCTAAAAATTGTGTTTGAAACTACCGATATTGATTTTATTTGACATCATGTAACTTTTGTAATATAAAAATCTCTTGATAGAAGAAAATTTTTCGATTTTCACGTATACTGAAATTTTGTTCTCATATTTCAAATTTCATTTTCCAAATACTCGTTTACGTTAATAAAACGAAAAATTTACTGCAACAAACGAGCATTTTCAAAGCCCCATATATAAATATACACTCGAGCCACCGCATCAGACTGGCTCTGCAATTTTTCATCGACGCGGTGACAAAGTATTTGGTCGGCCACCGCTAAGCTCCCATTCGGTAAATATCCCCTCATGCGCGACAAATACTCGCTTCGTGCGTATATAGTCATTTCAGTTTCGCGAACGCGACATCGCCGTTCACTGTACATTCGATCCAGCCGCTACGAGCCGTTATCGCGTGCGCCTGTGTCGTGGATATTTTCGAGATAACCCGATACTAAATTTTATGAGCGTGCGACTATGTGTTCGTGAATTATTTTTAATATTCGGGAGCTTTCTCGAGACGACCGGATGCCGCCACTTTTCGAGATGATTTGCACTGGTCCGCGCTCGTATAATGTCATGGAGACGACGGCGTCTCCTGCGGCCGGAGTGTCTTTAATCTTGATTCAGTAACTGGCAGCGAACTGAGTTACGGCGCCCCGAACGTCGTTAAAGTGGACGCGCACGCGGTCGTTCAGTTGTACGTTGTTTGACTTTAAAGTACCGCCGTTAAGTCGCTGGTTATATATATACATATATATTGTTTTCGGAATTTTACGAACATTAGGTACGTCATTGTCGAACAATTATGCCTTGTAAGTGAGGCACTTGGTAGTACAAAATTTAAGAGGATGTTTTCTGTCAAACTATAATCAACCAGAAATGTTGTTATGTCAACTTTGTATAAATATACTCATTAGTTTTACTAAATTATTATGTTTGAATAATTCAAAATTATATCTCTTACGTTGAAATAATTATTTACATTATTATTATGTACCGTCAAAATAATTCGCACATTAAACTATAATATACGTCGTAGAGCAACAGTAAACAATTTAGGTGCACCTTGAAAATGGACAGTTTGGCTTCTGAGAGCCCATTTTAGTATTAATATTACAAACATAACCTAAGTTATGATTGAAGTTATAAAGGTACCACTCGTATAGTTAAAATGCTCGTGAACTTGAATTAAAGAAAACATCATAATCTTGGTTTACTAAACATTAAATGAAACTGGCTTTTCTGCGGGAAGGAAAGGCAAATATGATTTAGTTAAGAACAAAAGTAATATTGTAAATACAAAATTGTTGTACTATTTATTTTCATTAAAACGTATCATTTGAATAGAGAATTTATTTCTGCTAGATAATTTTCAATAGATCTAAAAAATTTCGTTTTTATTGTTCCAATATATATCTCCGGCTACTTAAAATTCTGACACTTCCATCCTCTGCATATGCTCAATATATTAAAATACCCTGTCAAGAATAATTAATCGAAGGTAATAAAAAAACCACGCGTGACCCACTTTGTTATCCTGCCACGTCGTAGGTTATGCACCAGCGGTCACTCGCTCCCTCATCACGGGATAGCGCGCTTCCGCCACCGAAGATGAGCTCTAAAAAGCAGATTTTACAAAAAATAGTCACGTGCTGTGCGCCGCAGCGTACGTCTCGCATTAGCAGGACTCCCTCGCAATTCCACGGTCACGTTTGGACATATCCGTTTTACTGCGCCTGCGTCGCATCTCTCTTCTCCCACTTCTCCCCCTCTTTTCGCCGTCATCCTCAGCCAAACTATCTTCTCTCTCGCTGCTGCATTCCCTGGCGGAGGGGAAACTTTGGCTGATGCCTGGACCGCGTTCTCGGCCCGGGCCAAGTTCCTTGCGATCTTCCAGTCTCGGGCTCTCTATGTGAGCGCGCGCGCGCGGGGGTTTCAAGAAAAGGGAGCGAGACATAGACGAAAACTATCCATTCGCGCCGTTTCTCCTGCCAGAGGATCTATACGTAGATGCAAACCAACCACTCGTGGAAAGTTCGCAGACGCGGCCAGCCACTCAAATAAACCAGACTATCGCTCAGTCTTGCATGCACCGTATTTTTCCGGAAGTTTAGCTAAAGGTCCTTTCCGGAACTTGCTTGCGGATTGGGAATCAAGTGCGGACGGTCTCTTACGCCATTTGATCTTCTAACTGATACTAACGACTTTATGATGCACTATAGCTTTATTACTTTTATCATTTAAAGGCACGTAAAGAGTAACGTTAAAATAATTTACATCATCATTGATTGTACTGCAGCTACATGTACAAGATCACAGCTATGAATCGAGTTAAAATATCGTGTCATGTGTCTGACTATATTGATATTTCACTCCTTTGACATGAAATATAAGATTTCTGCGAACCGTTTTCGTTTATAACAAAAAAGTTTAATTGTCTTTGTTTTGAAGTCGGAAATGATATTAATAGAGTGAATTCCATAATGAATTGGGTTCCTACTCTTAAAAATGTTCATGCAATCCAATAAACTCCCATATCTGCTGCTGTTTACATTACAAGTCAAAGGAAAAACTTCGTTTAATATCCCCTTTTTCATTAGCTAAATTTCCATCCGCTTCATTCTTACTTTGGCTTTTGCAATCTGCCAGAAAGTTTACAGACGCGCAGGTGCGCGCAATCAAATAATGAGCATCGCCCTGCGTCTTTCCCTCCGTATTTTCCACGAATTTTTTGCGGAAAAGTCGACTCCCTCTCTCTGTATCAAAGTCGAAGCTTCCATTTAGGCATTTGGCCGGCACCTGTAGGCCGGTACTCGCTCTCTTTTTTTTGAACGCGCGCGCCGTAAGAGAGCGAGCGAACCCCAACTTTTGAGCGCGGCCCTGACGAACTAGCTGCAAAGTCTGAACCTACTTTCATTGAAACGCCAGGCGAGGCCCTGTGCTACTCGCATACGTATGTATATAGGCATAGTCGGCAGTATAAGTTGAGTCTGCAGTTGAGTTGAGAGTCGAGTGCCGCGCTCTTGAATCTCTATTCAGGCGTTTTACCACGCTTTACATTTTTTCTCCCTCGCGTTCTATCCTCGCTTGCTTCAGCCGCGGACCTTGGACAAAAACGAATTTCCCGCTCCTTTTTATGTCTCTATTTCGTCGGGTGTACGGTAGTAAGACTCTTTGCGCTAGGGAGCGCGAACTGCCGCTTTTTTGCTTCGTTTCCGCTATTTCGCCACGCTCGCGCGATTCTGAAAGTTTCATAATTCGCGAGGATTATTTTTAGCGCGTTATTATGCACGCGCGCGCGAGTGTCTGCCTCCTTGTGTAGCCGCGGTTCATTTTTCACGTCTGCAATTTTTATTTTCTCTTTATGCGAGCATGTGGTGCGGTTGAGTCAACTTTTTGTTGTTGGTTTTTCTATAGTATAACTGAATGCAATCGTATCTAGAAGTTTTCGATTAAAATATTACTCTTATTGCTTATATTACGAGAAAGGGGCTCGCATATGTTTAATAATAAATATAGAAGGACTCGAAAAAAACTAAATGGCATGGCGTATCTTGAGCGGGCATTGAATCCACGACCTTTCTTTTTTGCAACGGGAGCTCTCTGATATACCTATGCGTGATTTTTTCGAGTTTTCCTCACATCATGTCATGCACCCCATACGTGACATATTTAATGCGATATATTATTTCTAATTAAACTTTAGTATCATTTAAAATTTACTTTGCTTTTTTAATTTTACTTTAGATATATTCAAATGCGTTGCACAAGAACTTTACCAACCATATTAGTTGCAAGCACTTTGATTTAGAAAAGTTCATAAAATAATGTAAAAGTATACAAAAAATAACATATAAATAATGAAAATGACACTAATCACGGTAAAGGTGTAATAAAACAACGTAAAATAACGCAGATTAACTTAAAAATAATGAAAATTATAAATATACAAATAACGAATAATCGATGTAAATATAAAATAACCTTAAATCGATATACCCAAACCGAGGACTTTGTAATATCGTAACTCTCATTTTACTTCAAATATAAATAAAGTTTGCTTGTCCAGATAATTTAACATAATCTACATCTATATCTCATACTCATTTTTATCAAAATGTGCTCATAAAATTTTATGATGTCACATTGTACACAGATTATCACTTATGAATTATTTAAAAATGATTTGCTTTTTCAATCCTCTTTTACTGCGCCATTATTTTTTTAAATTGCAAATCCCAAACATATATCTGGGATACATATCTGGTTAATCAATAATGATATGATTTTCAGTGCATTTCCTCTGTAATCATTACATGAATTTTCAGTTTCATTGCAGAATATTACGTTTAATTTATCGTTGAATATCAACAAATGTACTTCAGAATCAATAATAATATTAATTCGCTCGTTCGAGCACAGATCATCCAAGGGAATGATCGACGTTACTCTCTTGTTACATACAAAAATTATTGATCATATTGGAGTTATACAGACGTGCGGTAGTAAGCGAGCTGATATTGTTTAAAAAATACTTCTTATCTAAGAAAAGAAGAGGTAAATAGTATAAACAGCCACACAGTAATTAATGACAAATCAGCTTGAAGTTAATAAAATAATCAGTGAAATGAAACATAAAACAGAAGGAGTTGATGGCATTAATAGTAAGACCTTAAAAACGATCTCCACTTGCTTGCTTTATTTTCAGCTCGCCGGTCATCAATTAGAGTTAAAAAGTTATTTTGTTTTTATGTGTTATAATTTAGTTAGTTTTAACCGAAAATCTCTAAAGTAGTCATTATAGTGGAGAATAGATGGTAATGAAAAATCTTTCGTCCCTTATTGGTTGGAACGTAAAATAATAGGTACTTTAACACGCATTCTTTGTCAATGTAACTGTTGCATATTAATATAGGTTTTTATGAGCTTCGAAGCTCCATGTTCCCATTTGTTTAATCTGGTTCATAGATATGTAGGCGTAGTGCCCTTGCGAAGAGAGGTATGCGCGACTGCCTACACACCCACACACACACACATACACACACACACACACACACACGCACGCACGCACGCATGCACACACATACACACACACACACCACACACACGTGCAAAAGCGTAGGGAGAACCTTACGAAATGATTCGAAATTATTTCGTGGAAATCCTGGTGCCCACACGCGCGTATCTGTGCGATAAAATGTATGTATGCTGTGCAAATGTGGAGAATTCGCTTCCGCGCACAGTTCTCTCTACCTCTCTTAGTCACTTTCTTTATTTCTCTCTCTCTCTCTCTCTCTCTCTCT
>JAPYZO010002077.1:0-15708 GCA_030522905.1 Torymus flavipes
TTTCGATTCCAAATTTTCTAAACAACATTCCTAACACATTATCTCACAAACTTTTTTTTTTACTATCACAAAGCTTCCTCTAGGAGGAAGCAAAATTGTGGCCTGAAAGAAGTCTTTACGATAATTTTCTGAAGGACAAATTTCATTTGAAAAATATTTTTTCGGGACGAAAAACGTGATCATCTCGAATGTACTTTAATATTTTTATCTAAAAAAATTTGTGGATATTTCAGACATAAAATGGTATACTTTCACCAAGTTTCGTGAAAATAAAATTATGTTTGTGAAAATGAAAAATAAAAAACGAACAAAGCGGTTTTTCGCATTTTACTCGGACATTTTGAAGTTATGTGAAAAAATCATTTCTACAGAAGTTGTAGATCTTTTCAAGATCAACAACTTTTCTATTGTTCACTTTTCTCTCCGATGGCAACTTTCGTCGTAAATCGCAATAATACAAAATTCTCCCCTATTCACCCCCCCCCCGCCCGCCCGCCCCGCCACCAAATACACCCGGAACCACCCCTGCTCACGCATTTATTTCTTTTATGTTTATTATACGCCGCTTTACCATTTTCAACGGTCTCCATCCTGTTAAGAATTTTCTTTTTTTTTCGCCTCAAAATAAGCTAATTCGACTGGACTAATAGCACATCTTTCGCTTCCTTTGGAAGTTGATTTCAATTTGGCCACTAAATGTTTTTGTAAAAGTAAGTAATTTATTCTTTAGTACCGATCTCTATTTAAAGTATAAAGTTTCCAATGAAAATTTCAAGTACTTAAAGCTATTTACAAATCTTTAATCAAACTATCACTGCACACTTGTATTACACTTTGAAATACTATTTTACTATATTTTTACCCATAATAATGCGCGTTCCATCCATGAAACGTCCACATTACTGTGTTGCAATTAAATAGACTATAAACTTCAGTATGATTAAATAAATATACTGATATTATGTTATTGATCTGAACGTTACTCCAGCACAATTGAAAATGCAGTGTAGTCTCCAAAAATTACTTGAATTCCAAAATTTTCTGAGTAGTAGTCTATATTCAATTTTAAAAATAAATCTATCCATGTATTTCACAAAATTGAATTTTCCTTGTTTAATCTAAAAGGAAAAATAGAAAATTTAACACAAAGTTCTTGTTCTAAATAATAAAATAATATATTATTAGTCATTTAATATACTTATCTAGATTCTTGTAGCAGTGTAGAAAGATATCTTTCTAAAATCTGATCTGACATAACTTGATAAAAATAAACTACATATATGTTGATCTCTATTTCTACGACTTTCACAATATTGTAGCTAATAACTATTCTTCACCAAATTTTTCTTAGTTACAGATATTCAGGACGTCAATACTGTATCAAAGCTTTGAACAGTTTGCTATTCATTCCAGATTTAGATTCCCTGGCATATTCATATCTTGAGAATGATCCTGCAAAATAAAATATATAATAAATTCAATTTATTTATCCTATATCTGTAGATGCATGCTATTTAGAAATAATAATTATAATGTTTTAAAAGATCTCAATCTCAAAATAATAGTGGTACTGTTATTTAATTAAAAATATATTAAAGTTATTGCAAACCTTTTAATAATACTCCAGTATGTAATAAATCAATAGTTTCTTCTGTAGCGATATTGCCCCAGTGCGATATTTCAATTACCCTTTCAAGACTTGTCACAGTCAAAAATTTATTATTGTTTTCAAAATGCACGTTCAATTCTTTTTGTTGAAAAGGTGATTTTTTTCAAATGGGCCATAAGTAATATTTGAATCACTTTGCGTTACAGGCTTGGTTTTAGTGTAACTCTCATCATTCCTTGAAGGAAGCAAAATATTTGTAGTCTGTTTGGTACCAATATATTTAACTTGCTGCTTCTCCTTCCGCAGAATTTCCTTAGAATCAGGAGTTAACTCATGAGTCAAAATGACCTACTTGAACGGGAACTGAACGCTCTGGCTGCAGTGGATCCCTCAATTTAATCTGATAAAACGACTTATTAGGATGAGAATTCTTCAGTTCTAGATGCTCTAACTTCTTAACTTTGAGTTCTGGTCTGCCATGCTCTCACAGTAAAGCAGAAATATAGCTCAAATGATCGTTTTGCCCTGCATTCAAGGCAAAGATAAAGTTACGTACTGGGCTCATGTCAGTATCGATATTTTCAATTACCAGTTTTTTTGGTGATCTTGGTTATTTGTGAGTGCAAATCAATAGTTCTGTCGACATTCTTGATATTCAAATCAGAGTCGTTAATTAGTACTACAAAAAATATTTATAATGTTTTAAAAGATATAAAAAAATAATGGTGTACTGTTATTTAATTAAAAATACATATTAAAGTTATTGCAAACCTTTTAATAATGCTCCAGTGTGCGATAAATCAATATAGTAGTTTCTTCTATAGCCATATTGCTCCAGCGCAATATTTCAATGACCTTTTTCAAGTCTTCAAAAATTTATTATTGTTTCCAAAATACACGTTAAATTCTTCTCGAGAAAAAGGTGATTTCTTTACAAATAGGCCATAAGTAATGGTAGAGTCACTTTGCATAACCGGCTTAGTTTTAGTATAACTCTCAATATTATTTATAGTAGTTTCTTCTATCTATTCAGTGGGATTCAGATCATTCTGGCTGCAGTGATTTTCCCTCAATTTAATCTGATGAAAAAACTTATGAGCTTCTTCAGTTTTTTAGTTTCTAGATCTTGTAACTTCTTAATTATTTAATAACTTTGAGTTATGATCGGCCATGCTCTCGCAGTAAAGCAGAAAATATGTATCTGTAATGATCATTTTGCCTTACATCCAACCTGCATCCAATACACAGATAATAAAAATTTTCCGTACTGGGCTCTTGTCAGTATCGATAAACAGACAACATATAACATATATAACCCTCTCTCTCTCCGTTCTCGATCATCATTAATCAAGAATCAGGCTCAGTAGCGCCGCGTTTTGTACGCCGTTAGCACTGATATATAACTATATTCTGATACGATTTGACATGAACTGAAGACACATTATCCTTCCTCCAGGCCGCGACAAATTTTTACTAGGGATTGAAGGAAAAAATTATTATGATTTCGCGGAGACGACAACTTTATAATTTAGTAGCGTCAATACGAAAGCATCTTTCACGATGAAACTTTACAGGTAGAATTTAAATGAAAAATGCTTTCCAATTAAGTACTTCATGCGAGGTATCAACGTATATAAAAAATGATATGGGAAATATGACCAAAAAAAGCAGGGTTAGAAAGCCATTCCAATGTATATAGGGTGCGTCGATGCCCCACTTACTCGTCAGTAACTTCGTTCCTTATACTCGCCAAGCAGGGTGCTGTGGCGCCCTTTGATGTATATTTCTGGCTTGTCGATTAAAATAAAATGTTTTAAAAAATACATGTCATCATTATTTTAAATAAATGTTTGACTTTCGCGAAATGAAATAATTTTTGTTATATATTCGGATTACAGGTAGGTACAAAGTCACCTTTTGAATATCTCCGAAAATTCCTAAAAGCTATTAAAATTTCGCAATTTTTAAGTTACTTTTTCATTTTTACAAATATGTTGATTATAGTTCCGTTAACGATCTTTACAGCTTCTCCAAAAATTTTGAAATGACTATTTGCACCAACTTATCAACTTATTACACACCGCACATACACATACATTATGGTATGATATCAATGATACCTAGTATGGTATCTATCAGTTTGAAGTTTACATGGTTTCAGATTTTCAGTAATACATAAAACATATTACTGTATAAAAATTCACTTTGTATTGTAAAAGTGCAAAATAAAATTACAAATCATTCTGTGTTGATATTAATCTAATCATTAATTATGTTTAAACACACTCAAGTAAATTTTTTTTAAATTGCAAATGTCAACATGAGGTGGACTACTGGATGTAGTTGTCGTTGCATCGATAGATGTTGAAGAGGCTGAAGAAGATGATATAGATGCTGACATATTTTCACTATTTAGTTTTCTCGTAGCAAACATAAATTGTTTCATTAATTCGTGATGAGTCTCTAATCGTTCAATGCAATGTAAGCATGCAGTTTTCGGCAGTTGATCATTTGCATTCACCTGTAACATTTGTAATAAATGAGTATAAATTAATACATTGAACACCACTATCACTTATATAGACATAAGTAAAGTTAGGTTAAAGAAACTTCAAATATAGTAATTCAAAAGACATAAATGAACTCCACTTTTAGTATAAATAATTACAATTTGAATTAATCTTTCTTAAAGTTATATATAGAATCAAAATATATACCAAATAACACGTTACGTTCGCTTATTCCCTCCAGAGGCTTCTCCTCCGTATCTTACTATACGAGAAGCGCACGCGATCAGCCAAAGCGACGCGTGCAAGCGATACGCGCATGCGACGCAACCAAGCAATGCGTGTTGGAAAAAATTATTAAATTACTTAAAATGATAAGTAATATCATTCTACTAAGATATTATTTATCTACTGACTGATCTACTACGATATTATTTATCATTTTAAGTATTATAAGTATTTGATGCAACACGTATTGCTTTCTCGCGTCGCGTGCGGTGATCGCATGCGCTTCTCGCGTAGTGTAGACACGATCTTACGCCGTCGGGGCCTGCGCCGCGTGCGTGTTTCTCGTTATGTTACTGCTTTGGTGTTACGCAGCCGCTTACTTACTGGCTAGTTCGTTATTACGCGAAAATTACGCGTAAATAAGGAATAATAAAGAACGATTGTTCGTGAAAGGTAGATAGTCAAAAGTTTGGACCGTGGCATGTCCTATGACCACGTACTCGAGCAGGCTTCTTGAGCTCATATTGATGCTGATACTGTTGCTCTTGCTGCTGCTTCTGGGTAGAAATAATAACATATTAATAACATTCTTATAAATTCATGCTTCACCTAGAATATAAAAACAACCTGTCAGATTTAGTAGATGTATTCGCCATTAAAGAGTACAATCATCAAGAGTATAAGAATGATGAAAATTCACTCCTGTAAAGTATCTTCGGTATGTCATCATGTATTTTTAAATCTGTATTCACCTTTCTGCAAGTAGGTGTAATGAAATAAAAAAAAGACATAACTTGCGTATTTTCTAGAACTGTAAAACTGAAAAAATACATATTTTTATTTTTGTATTAAATTATACCTACTTTCTGAAATATAAAATCAGCTCAAAAATACACCAGATGCCAGAGATGCATTATAGAAGCGAAGTTCCATCATTTTTATACATATTCTTTTGAATTAAATACTAAAACACGTCACCTCAAAGTAAATATCTGCAAGCCTGACAAGTGGCTTTTATATTTGTTGGGCAGGATGAACTTACTTTTCAAGTTATAAATTTTAGCCGACGTAATTGAATAATTTCTCTCGTAAAATCTATATAGTATGAGTGGGTTTGAAAGATCCAAGAATACAGAGGCATGCTTGTAATATGGTATTTAATATTTATTTTAAGCAAGCATGAATAAATCTGGGAACGTGTCAGAATTATTAAAAGTCGACTATAACCTCTAAAAGTCAATTAATTGCAGTAGTTAATGACTAAGCTATCTGATAACTCATTAATTACTACAATCAAACTGACTTTCACAGATAAAAATGAATTTTCCATTATTTTAACATGCTCTCAGATTTATTCCTTAACCATGTGTTCTTAAAGTGAATATTCAATGCCTTGCATTTTGTATACATAGCTGTTATAGACACTATACCGTTAAACCTACTTGAAACAGACTTCTGTATCTCATGCAGGCCTGAAAGCCAGTTAGTGATTCCTATGAGAAAAAGAAACTAAGTGTCGTAACAGTATGAAGAGATAAAAGATTGAAATATTACTTATCTATCGAATAGACTGCAACCAACTCATTAAATTGCTCGAGTAACGCCAAAATTGCTTTAACAATTACCTCAAAGAAGAAGTCACTACAACTACAACTGGTAAGAACTTGAGAAACAGGTTTCCCCAAGCTCAAGTACAACTTCCTCGTTGTACAACTGGAAATAAGGAAGCATCGGACAAAAAAGATATATAAAGAGTGAATGCACTGGTCTCACCTAGATGCACACAGAAATAAATATAACCCCTAAATCCGACAGCTATACTCTGCGATTAACGGGGGCTGGAAACTGGCAAGACCGCATCGATGACATCCTGAACAGCAGCGGAAAGCCTTCGTCGACGCAGATTGAGAACCACAACACTCTCAAAAGCGCACTTATTCATACCTAGTTGTCCTCGAAGCGCGTGTGCGATGGTTCGCGCCGGTCGGCACGTTCAAGCTCGATGATGGTCCCGAATCCCGCGACACATATAAAGTTTGTAAAACGTCGCAATAGTCACAACTCACAGTAACCGTTGACGTAACCGTGATCGGCGTAAACCACGGTCACCCAGGGTGTTGTCTTGTACAAAACTTGAATTCCAAATATCTTCTTTAACTTTGATGAAAAAAAAGTGAAAAAGTGAAAAAAAAAGTACGAACAAAACTTTCTGGAAGCTCGGAAGCTTCCATTATATCTTTAGAACTGTTTTATTATTATATGTCAAAAACCTTGCAAGAATCTTCCATCAAAGTTTTCCTCAAAGATCAATTGGATTTTCCAGATGGAGATGCTTGAAATGTATTCAAAAACTACCCGCAATCTTTATATGTAATTAAACTTTTATTCTTCGTAGAAACTTTATGTTAGCTTGCAAGAGCCTTCTGCGAAGCTTCCACTGCTGAATTTAGTAATCATTTGTGTAAGCTTTGTGGAAGCTTCTGTAAGCTTGTATGTAATCTTTCTGAAAGCTTTTCAGTAAATTTTAAGTTGCATTTCACCGTAGCACTTTTAGAACCTTTTTGTCAGCCTTCCCTAAAAATTTCTGATAGCTTTTTACGAAGCTTACTCTGAAACCCTTTTTAAAGCTTCCATTAATCTTTAAGCCAGCTATTTTATTATATTATATGTCAGGAACCCTGCTTGAATACTTCCTAGAATCTTCCATGAAAGCTTTCCTCAGTGGTGAATTGGAACTTCAATGAGATGCTTCCTGGACTGTATTTCAAAATCTTCCCGTTGTGACGGGGACAACTCACCGTACAAACGTGACAACATAACTACACATACATTCACATACGCACACACATAAATAAAGCGCGAGCAGCAGAAGCGAGATGCGAGGGAGGCGGCAGGAGCCGCGCACGAACGACACATGTACGCATGAGGAAGACACGATTACGTAAGAGAGAGAGAGAGAGAGAGAGAGAGAGAAACAGATAGCAACAAAGAGAGCGAGAGCGGAAGAGAGATGCACGAAGGTAGACGCTACCGATGGGAGAGCCGAAAGACCGTCGCGGCAGTCGTAATCAGGCCACGTAGAGGATCGCTACTTACGGTGGAGAGCAGCGAGAGTACCGAGGGACTAGTACGATTGCCCGGAACGCTACGCCGAGGCGATGAGAAGAGAAGCGCGCTACTCCACGCGCCCCGGACTTCGCCGTTGTCATCTCTCCTCCCAGTTCGGAGCCACACTGCAAGAAGCGCTGAGGACCAGCCTCGTCATCAACCAACCACGCCGGAGGTAGCGGTGCGCACGGCCCGACCGACTCCAAGCGAGGCGCATCGCGGGAGCGAGTCGAGCGAGCGCGTGTAAGTGCACGACGTTACGACGCTGGTTGAAGGTGAGCCGGCAGATACCATAAGCCAACTCATCGACTGGGCGATCTCTCTTTCTCTCTCACCGCGACAACATTTAGATCGCGATCGCAACAGCGCGCAAATATAAGCGCTTTACCGACGCGTGTTGCCTCACGTAGAACGCTCAAGTTGCGTGATGGCGGCGATAAACGTACATGCGTGAAACCAACCCGAAGCGACGCGTAATGTAAAAGAGCCCGAGGGGCCATGTAAATTATGATGAAATAATAAGCTCACTTGTACTTATAATCTGGCCTTATCTGTTCTGCATGCGACATCCTTTGAAATATCCCACACCACGCATGCACACATAGCCTTCATATTGAGAACAGACGACGACATAGAAAGCTGCCACCCAGGTAAGACAGTAGCAGCAACGGACGCACGCCTCATCGCTGAGCGGCCCGACGACAGTCCGAGCGCGGGTTCCGCTGACGGGTCCCCCGCATATTGTTGACGCGGAAATCAGACCATCATCACTCTGACCTGGGGGACATGTTCTAGTAGACCGGTCTGATTACCACGTCATACCGTAATCTTTAGAAGGAATATAACTTTTGTTCTTCCTAGAATCTTTTACTTAGCTTCCAAGAGCTTTCCATGAAAGCTTTCAGTACTCATTTTCTATTAACTTCCATGTAAGCTTTTTGGAAGCTTCCGTAGAGCTTCCATGTAATATGTCATAGTAAGGTATCTGAAACATTTTCTGTTTTCTTCCTGGAATCTTTTTGGAAGCTTACTTACAAAACTTCCAATGTAACTTTCCTGATAGTTTCAGTTAGTTTCCTGGAACGTTCCATTAATCTTCAACTGTAAGCTTCCTTGGAACTTTCTTTCAGAACCTTTCATGCTATGTGGGAGGCTTTAGATGATTGAGTTACCATAGCTCTTGTTAAAACTTATACTGCTTCTGCAAATAATTCGAGAAGCTCTCGTATTCTTTGCAGTTATACTATGCTCATTTACTCAAACGCATTTGCGTTCATATTTTGTGTAGTGAAATTTTACCTTCGAGTAGAGTTCGCTACACAGACTCTTGAAGTCTTAATTTTCCATTTAGTATTTCTTCTAGCTGACAAACCTCGACAATATAAACTCTCGTATACGTTTATTCGTATGCACACTCTCTCCCTCGGTCTCCACTTTTTTCCTCTCTCTTTCTGTCTTTCTCTTACTCTCACGTATAGTTGAAGAGTGTGAAAATGTGAGAATTCGCTGAAAAATTCTGTAAAGTTGCGTTGGCGCTAAAAACGATTTGTACAACCATTTCATCATCACACCCAACTTTGTTCATAGTTTGTCCTGGTCATTCCCCACTCTAGGGGTAAAAAGAAGAAGTGAGAGGGTGAAATCATAAAGAATCACCAAAAACTAATTCAAAGGGCTATCGCGGGTGCTGAACACGATTCGCACAACCATTTGATCATCTATCCTCAACACTTATCAGTGTTTTAATACCTTTATTTCTTTTTCAGGTATACCATAAATAAAATAGAAATACCCCTAAAAAAGGACATAATGGCGTTTTAAATAATTTTCCCTTAATTTGCATTAAGTTGGCTTGCAACAAAAAAAAACGGCTGCCAATTCATTGGCCCGTGGCTTCCTCAACCTTAATTAGCTGACTCCTTTAATTAATTCTATAATTAATTCTATTTCGAATACGACCCATCTGATTCAGATATACAGAGCCGTTCTCGAGAAATTACGATTTCAAAAAGAGGTTAAAAAAATTTTTACCTAAAATATCTATGAAATTTATTGATCAATCATCTTGCCCAAAGAACTCGGCCCATAGCTATCCATAATCTACCTCTAGAAGAAATTTTAAAGCGTTCCCGTAATCGTTAAACATGGAAAACACATTTTTATCATTTTTCAATTTTTATGTTTTTGTTAATAACAAAAGAACTGTGATTGCTAGAAATTTGTTTTCAAAAAATATAGTTATGTTAATTCTCTTTCGAATATTACTTATCCGATTCAGGTACATAAGGCAGTTCTCAAGAAATTACGATTTGGAAAAAAGGCTAACAAAATTTTAAACTTAAATATCTCTGAAATTTATGAACCAATCATTTTGCCCAAAGAACTAAGTCGAGACTATCCAAAATCTACCTCCGCAATGAATTTTGAAGCGATGAAGACAATTTTACTACCGTAATCGTTGGATATACAAAACTCATTTGTTTTCATTTTTCAGCTTTTACTGTTTTATTAATAACAAAAGAACCGTGAAAACTAGAAATTTTTTTTTTAGAAAATATATGTATTTTAATTCTTTTTCGAATACTACCTATCGGATTGCAATATCTCGATCCTATCACTAAAAAGAAAGAGAAAATAAATTTTGAAAAAATCGAAAATTCAAAATAAAACAAAAACGCATCAGCCCAATCAAAAAATGGATTTTTGACATTTTTTGGAAAGTGTGCAGCATTTTATCTCTAATAAGTTACGGTTAACGTAACCTAATTTTTGTGAAAATAAAAAAATTTTGAGCATTTTTGACAAGTTTTTTGCTATCTAAAAAGTTATTGTTAGAGTATGATATATTTATGATATTTAAGCTTATATTTTATTTTCAGATTCGCAGTATTTGCATTAGGCTCTTCTGCATATCCTAATTTTTGTGCTTTTGGTCGATATGTTGACAATTTACTTGGTGAGTTAGGTGGAGAACGCTTACTTTATTTATCACAAGGTGATGAAATGTGTGGACAAGAACAAGCTTTCCGAGAATGGGCAGTTAATGTATTTAATGTAAGTATGCACCTATAATTTTTAAGTAATGTTACCACTTGTTGACATTTAGTTTTTGCTTGGTACTCTAATTTTTTATTATGAAAATTATATATATAATAAAATCTAATTAATTGAAATCAACCTTTTGCAACTTTAAGATACTTTTTCATTTATCATTGTAGAATATAAGATGAATTTGTTAAATGAATATTTCCCAACCGATTAATGAGAATTTAGAATTCAGCCAAGACTATGCTTTGGAAAACATATATATTTTATTACTATTTTTACTATCATCATTTTAGAAAGTTTGAATATTGCTTAAAATGCATTAGTAAAAGAACGGCTTTCTTTGTCATTTTTACGGCTGCTAAAGGTAGTTAATCTTTGAGTGTGAATCTTGGCAATATATCCTCTGCCCACTAAACCCACTAAGCAGATCTTTGTAGCGACACTGAACAGATTATGTTTTACACATTACTCAAGACTGGACGGCCGCCCTTGTATGACAACATACACGCTCTTTCCATGTATTTCATGTACTTATCCATACACGAATCTCATTTATTTATTAATTTATTCAGTCTCTCATGAATTAAGCGTAAGAGGTATCAGACACATTATTTACAGAAATTATAGCGATGGGCATTTTATCCATAGAATTTGTATCATGGGACTGCTGATTCAAAAAGCACTTCACCCACGGTACTTTTAATTTACGGGACGTGTCTTCGGATATGTCTTTAATGGAAACTTCGTCCACAGGTCTTCCACCCATAGCCATGACCGCGACAGCTCTTGTCGTCTCTGACCATGTCGTCCGTGGAAAGGACCTCACAGAATCTTTATGGATACTGTTTCTTGGTGAAATTGTATCAAACTGTAGTATACAATAGTTCTTGTAAAGTACTTCCAAATTCCATGGACGCAAAGTGGAAAAAATGATGGTTGTTAAGTTACAGGCCACTTAATTTGAGACGTTCGCACTTATCACGGGTATTCGATGTATAAATAGAGTTTTTGTTACTAATTACGTTGTTGAGTTTATGTTGTTTAGTTACCGTATTGATATACGCATGTGTGTATTAAAGTGATCGAAAATTAACTTTTATTAAATTTTGATTTCTAATAGGGCACCAACTTTCAGTTATCATATCTAAGAAAAAAAATTTTCTTTATATTATGCGTAAACTACTTTCATACGCATCATTTTAGCTGCATTACACACTCAAACGATACAACGACGTGCTTTACTCATACTATACAAGAACCGCTGGAAATTCATTGGGCCATGGTTTCCGCAACCTTAATTTGCTGATTCCTTTAATTTATTCTATAATTAATTCTTTTTCGAATCCTACGTATCTGATTCAGATATATAAGAACAAAAAATTAAGAGCACACTTTCATATGACCTTCTTTCTTTCTTTCTAGACCTCAAATAGTAAAAAAGTGGTAGCATTACTCAGAATTTCGTATAGTGAGCATATCTAGACATCAAAGAGTAACTGAAATTTGAAAAGTACTGCGGAATTACTCAGATGTAATTGATCGTGGCTTCGAACAGCCATCTAGTTGTAAGAGTTGGAACGATAATGAAATATGAAAATCGCTTTATTTTGAATTAAAAGTTTGTTATGATGTATCTTTAATGATATCGGTATATAAACGACAGGACTTAGTCTTGGCCCGGACTCAGTACTGTATCGCCGTTAAAAATATACAATACGCTTATTGCCGCATCAGCCACTAACTCCCTGTGTAGCCTATTGTTTTTAACGTTTTATTTGTTGATTTTTATAATTTATATTAATTTTAATAATGGATAGTGAAGTGCAAGAATTGTTAAAGGTTTCGAAGACCTTGTGTGTTTTTTTCACTGTAAGTCTTTTTTAAGTATATTCACATTTACACTTTTGCATATTGTGTATTATTTATCTTCTTTATTTTTAATTATAACACCTTTTAAGTTATAATTTATTTTTCATGATGTATAAATTACTTTAGTTCGAAAAATTACAATAAAGCAGTTTAAAAATCTAAGTAATTTAAACATAGATAATATTATAATACCGGATGTTTGAAAATCTAATATTAAATTTAAAGAATATTTTAACGGATACAAATTACTAGAATCTAGTATAATTGTAAAAGAAGTAACCGATTTTAGTTATTTTATTATGCACGACCATTGTACTGATACTTCAGTACTTAATAGTGACGCTATTATAGAAATAGATGATGTGAGTGTTGAAAAATTCAAGGCGAATGACATGCTGACAGCTTTTAATTTTTCAAATAATTCAGATCAGCTGGAGCCCATGCCAATTTTAAAAAGATTTGAAAATATGAATAGCTACTATAGCCAAAGTAATTATTTATTTAAAATGTGTAAATTAATCAATTTTATAACAAATAATTAACATTACGGCGTATATTAATGGTGATTGTTTATTTTGTATGAGATTAGAGAAATCGTTATATTAATATTCACAAAATTTAGTGTGTGCGTTGTGTTACGAGTGAGCTATCACAACTTCTTAATAATAAAAAGTGACGGACCCTGGGCTTGAACCAGAGCCGCCGACTCGCGAGTCAGAAACGCTATCATCCTAGCCACGGGCGCCCCCGACCGGACTTCTGCTATTCGGCGCCATATTGTAATCGGAAGCCTTGCTTACTCCATTCTTTCATATTCGTACGTGTATCCACACGTAACAATTGTATATAGGTGCTAGTGTGTAAACTTTTAACTTCTTTTGGTTGTGTGAACTTAAAAGGTTTAAAATCATTTCTAAGTAGATACATTGAACTTATTAGTTAATATACCGTTAAAAAAATTAGACACACACATATATCCATATAATATATGTGTGTTATGTATACACTTGGAAATGCAAAATGTAAACATAGTATATGAATGTTTTTAAAGAGTAAAGTTTTATAAATCAATAACGTTTTTGTTAAGTTTTATGATTTAGTTTAATTGAAGATATGTTTTGTCTAAATATTAGTAGTTTAATTTTTATTTAAATAAATCTAAATGTAATTTTGTAGCAAAATGTCATTACGTATTATTTAAATATTAATATGTTATCTTATAGTAACATAAACTAAGCTTTCGTACAAGCTTTTGAGTTGAAACCTAACAGGTCGAGCAATATTACTGAAATATGCTAAAAAAACAAATATCTCAGACGTAAGAAATGAATTATGTGATTTTATCATTGAGCATGAACTGCAAACTTCAGAAACATTAGTATCTCCTTATACGTAAGGCTTCATACTTATTTCACGTTTTATGTTTATGCATTAGCCGTAAAATATATAGTTTAAATCTCGATAAAATTTCTGATTGATTCTGATTTATTGTTTTCGACAAAAGACTAGCACAGCTAATCTGGTACAATCTTCAGGTACAGTGATTTTTGAGACAGTATCGAATAATTTATAACTATTTTTTAGGTTTCGGAAAATACTTCGAAAAAACGTGGAAATAGCTTTATCAAGTTTATAAGTTGGTGAGTTAACTGTCGAAACAATAATTTTGACTGATAAATCTTTTTTATGAATTTTTATTAAACCATATGCACGAGCTAGATCAGTGTTATTATCGTTTGTTTTCAAAATGTCGAAGCTAGAGTCAAGGTCACAAATGCCACGATTAATCCACTTTTTTATAAGTAAATCAACTGACTTTTTTGGTATGTAAAGAGGGCTTTTCGATAATTATTTATAGTATTTATTGTCCCAGAGAAATTCGAGGACTTTTTTATTATAATTTTGTCTGTCAATTGGAATTGTAACATTTCCCTTGTCAGCTTTAGCTCTCGAATACTTAGAACTTCACTGTATCAATGTTCTTAAAAATAGTTACTGATTATTAAGAAAAACGATATTGATCGATGTTTATGTGAATTTAACGATTTCAATGAGCATTTGAAATTCACGATGGAAAATGAAGAGAATAAATCTATCAATTTTTTAGAAATGTCTTTAATAAGAGAAGATAATAAAATTATTTCAAATTGGTATAGAAAAAGTACGTACTCAGGTAGATTCGTTCACTTCGATTCCCATTACCCTTTATCACAAAAAAGAGCGATTGTTTATGGTTTGGTTGATAAAGCTATTAATTTATCACATAGTAGGTTTCACGTACAAAATTTAAACACTTAAAAACACGTAAAACAATTAATTGTTGAGCATGATTACCCATTTAAATTTATTAATGAGGGCATACAACAAGGTTGTCGTTCACAAAGAAATTACAAGCTGACAGTAGTGATACTAATACCGTAGACAATATTAACCTTTGTTTGACACATAGGGGTACAAACGACCCCACGTCATTTTTATGTTGATTTAAAGTACTTAAATCTAAGAAAATCAGGTCAGTGGTGCCATCTGGCATTGATTCGAGAGTACTACTTCCCCTTCCAGCTACGGCCATAATTTTCAGACGATTAGTCTCCGTGCGACAGTCGACCGAAATAGATTGGTCACGCCTGTACCCCAGAGTGTCAAGAGTGATCGAGTGCGTTAATTTTGTGAAAATTTTTTTTCATTGTTTTTCAAGTGAAAATTGAAGTTAAAGGTGAATATATTGTATTTTATTGCGTCTCCTTTTTTTAGACACGGTGTTACGTTTTTATTCGCATTTTAGATGGCGTACACTTTAAGGCCTCGGCGAATACGCGACGAGTTGTTAGAAAATGAAGAATCAGACGAGGAAATTATTGAACAACAAGATGCTGACATTACTCCAAGTGAAGATTCCTCAACAGCCGATGAAACCGATGAAGAAGATGATATCGAAATGGAAGATGTGAGCCTTAGTGATCGCCTGAACCAGTCTCGTGCTCGAGGACGCCCTCCTACAAAGCAGAGTGAAAAAAATGGATTTATTTGGGAAACAACTTTCACTTCTCGCAGATCAGGTATAGCCGTTGGCGCCAAAATATCTCCCCTCCCTTCCCTTTCTTTCTCTCTCTGCTTACTTCTCGTTCTATACGACTCTCTTGCTTTACTACGTGATTCATAGTACCTTCTGTAAACAGGCGCTAAATTCAAAATGAAATTTATCGATTTTTTTTTATTATTATTTTTATTTAGTTATTTATTAATTAATTAATTAATTAATTTATTTATTTATTTATTTATTTATTTATTTATTTATTTATTTATTTATTTATTTATTTATTTATTTATTTATTTATT
>JAPYZO010002078.1:0-15707 GCA_030522905.1 Torymus flavipes
ATTTAATTACAGTTATTTTTACGTCGATTCCGTTCGAGTTACAAGAGGTAGAGTGAAACATATTACATTTTAATTATAAAAAACGCCCGCATATACTCTTTTTAGTATAGCGTTCATTAAAACGTAGTAAAGTAAATAAAGCGTATATAAATATCTTGAAAAAAAAAAGATATTACAATGGTTGATTACTTTGTAAAAAGTGACGTTAATGTAAAATGTATATTTGTTCATTTAAATTGATTAGGTGCTTCATATGAAATTTAAATCATTAAACGAGTTTATACCTCGTTTTATTCTAAACAAGTAGATGTGTAAAGGGTATAATGATGGTATTGGGGTTAATGAATCATTTCTGGGAATAATTAAACTTACATAAGAGAGCAGATATACAGTTGAATAGCGATTGCCGTAACATACCTGAAACACAAAAAACAAATCACGGTTATATAATTTGTAATATCGAATCTAAATTAAATTTATTTTTGTGTGCCATTAATTTCATAAACATTTCAAACGACAGACTATTCATTTAAAATTAAATATGCAATTTTATAAATAAAATATCTACGCCTATATTTATAACTATAAATAATATATGTTTTTCCCAATGGATATATATTAATTTACTTTGAAATGTTACGAAGTTTTCTCTAATAGCTCCATTAGCCAATTCCAGAAGTTCCAGTGTACTAATTAGGTAATCACAAACGGTTCCGCCCAGTTTCAGATCCGTTACACACGTAAATCTAAAACATTCAATCCGCATTACCTTCCATTCGGTTACCTACATCTATTACCAAAAAAAAAGTAGTCCTGTAATGCCAGATATAAACGCAATCCCCTAAGCCACTCTACGAATTCTGCCAAACAACCGCATATCCTCGCAACGAGAGGCCAGAAAACAGAAGCATTTCCAAACCGACACCGCAATTTCCCCCCTCTCTCTCTCTCTCTCTCTCTCTCTCTCTCGCTCCACGTTGTTATACGCAATTGTAACAGCCCGTGGCGGCGCGTGCGCGCGCACGCGACAAAAACACGTTGACCGAGCACGTGCAATGCGCACAGCAGCTGTGTATTATAGTGTAACCGGGTCGCGCGTCGGCTGTCAAAACCACGTCGAACTGAAAATGATATTTTGTTGTTTTTTTGCGCTCTCTCTCCCTCTCTCTCTCCCCCTCTCTCTCTCTCTCTCTCTTTTTTTTGTTTACGCGGAGAAGCCGAACGGAAAATTCGAGTCCTTTCGAGTGAAATGGGGCGAAGATGTGCCACTCCACTGTCGAGGGAGAGATGGGCTTTTTTCACGCGCGCTGTTTGCCAGTGGAAGGGACGCTTTTGTGTGCGGCTTCGGCCGAGTGAATTTTCGAAAAATTCGAAATTCAGTTGAGTGCCACGTTGGTTAGGGGGGAATTTTGAGATGCTCGTTGCTGTTGCAGTTTTTAAACTCACGGTGATTGTAGCGGACTTCAACTGCCAGTTACGGTATTGTCTAAGACGCTAAAGTTTTAATACCGAACGTATTTGTAGTGTGAACGTAAGTTACATAAGCTTTTATTAATCAATATTGTTTATAATCATCATATCAAGAAGGTTTCAATATTGTAAAGTGTTATGTATAATACCGTTACAATAATACTTAAGTAACAATTTTAATGCAAATTAAATGCAAGTTTTGTGAAAATTTCCACACTGTCTGCTAAAGCTACCACTTTACTTTTACACACATTGGACGATAAAGATCCAAAAAAATTACCATATTTTATAGTAAATTGTGCCAAAAATGAAATTTTTATATTTCTAGCAAAATTTCTACATGGTAATCTTTTGGGTTTTCAGTCGGTAGCTTTATAAGACCGTATAATAACACTTACTATCCTTTTCCTTTGTAGTAAAATAATTTTGCGGGGTATAAGAACTTTTGTTACTTTCTTAAATAATACTCTTCCAAAATACCTCGAACAACCCTCCGCTCATACCAACTGTCAAAACTAACCATAACAACAACTGTTAATTTTGATTAAAATCAAGACAAAAAGGCATTGTTGCCCTATACTCGCTCCCCTTGAGCTTCATGCGCCCCTTGACACGCACTCCAAGTTTATATTAAAAAAGTAGTCGGGGGGCGAGGACAAGTCACGCGCGGGAATTTTAAATTAAAAAGGGGAAGCCTCGCCGCGCGCTGTCTTATTGGCCAAGGGAGTCGGATTAAAGCTAATCTTCCGCGGCCGAAGTTCTGTTGCGAAATTATTAGAGGATGAAGAGTTCGCTGCGCCTTCATTAATTCCGCCGTGGCGTGTACGTGACGCAGAAGCAAAGTGGGATCGGCGATTGCTTTTTAATCGACCAGCTCGTATCGGAATATAATGGTGTATGTTCGATACGTGATTGTATTGAATGTAGAATATTAAGAATGTGACTGACATTTTAATATTAAGGAGGATTGTTCCTCTGACCATTATTCAATGACAAGATCCGATATACAATTGTTAATTTATCATTAATATAAAATACATATATCATGAAAGTTGATCGATCTAGATATAACTAAGAAAAAAACATTCAAATTTCCGAAAGCACGTATATGAAATTTGCGATATTAAGTTAGAAATGAACGGTTCACAATATTCATCATTCATTCAGGAGCGACAATTTACATTGTTCTTTCGCTCTTTATCCTTTGAATTATGCAACATTTGCAACATCAGCGTTGCGCGGCTCAAAACTCAAGCTCCCGTAACGAATCGAGCTAACGCGCGAGTCTGAGTCGGGCATCAGCTGGGCTGCAAGTCTCGCGTGTCGTCCCGGTAATTCAACGATGCGCAAGGCACCTGCGCGCGCTGACCCGCACGCGCGCGCACACGAACGAGTTATAAGGAGTTCGTGCGGAGGGAATAATTCAGCCGCGGCGCGCGGCGTGATGGAGGGTGATAGGACGAGTAACGATCGCCGGTCATGAAATTTTGAGCCGTTGTGTGTAGCGGTTTTTAGGTTAGCTATTCCAAAGTGTTCTTAGCGCACGGGTACATACCATGACTATTTTAGCTTTCCAATGCATGAATTTCAAATGCGCGCGTGGATCGCAAGTTCCAGTGAAGTGCTATTGAATTTAGAGATGATCGACAATAGAGGTCCGAGCAAAAGGTTATATGTCACAGACGCTCGTAAAGAATTAAAAGCATCTGTCCGTCATTTTCATCAAAGTATAAGAAAAGTTGATCCTCCGAAGGATGAATTTTTTATTACATTGAAATACTAAAAGATCGCTATTGTAATATTAAAAGCGGTCGGATTGATCAAACTATGACGAACGAAAATGGGACAACACTATCGACATCTACAATCAAGCTTTCATTGTTACCTTTGATCCAAAAAATGATAGCTCATACAGAGTTTGCAATAGCCTCTAATTTAAAGCAAATCACATAATGGCAATTAAATCGCATAGGATACTTAAGATGTTTAAATGTTACGTTTGCATATATTGATGAGACCTGAAAGAATTTAATGAGCCTCGCTGTTAAAGACACAGTTTCAAGCAGCTCTAGACGTGCAATCACCCAATAATTGGTCGTATGACGTGCAAAGATGTTTATTACGTCAGTCCTACAGAGCGGATAGATTATTTTTTTTGCACTTAATATAAAGGGGGCGTTTATCCAGACAGAAATGAACTACTGCTTATTAATTTCCAACTTTTATACTCTACTCGCATCAATAATCTCTCTCCCCTCGATAATTGCTCCTCGACTAATTCAATTTTACATATTAATTGCAACACTCGGAAACTAATGTATCCTAGGTATCTCTCTCAACAATCTAATCACAATCCTCACGGCGAAGAATCGTTTAAGGCGTCACAGGCTACCTGCAAAATATATCCGAATGGATACCTGTCAGTCGCCGCACACATTTCCTTGCGCAATAGAAAAAAGAAGCCAATCGACGCAAAAAAACAACGCCTATCGATATCACGCAGCAGACAAGCGCTATATAGCTCGCACACGAGAGATATCCCCTTCCGATAGCGAACGCGCGCGGATCAAGCGTAACGAGAACTATCTAATGGCACTTACACGCGTCCGGCGATTCGATACTACACCCTGTAGGTACACGCACACGTATACACGAATCTATGTACAATGTATCCGATGGGCATACAGAGCCTCTCGGCTATATCGTTCGCATGGCGTTTTTTTGCTCTCCTCTGTACTAGATGGGAGATCGGATTGACCGATAGCTAGCGCGTGAGCTTTCGTCTTTATTGAAATACGCAACCGGTTCTCATGGCTGGCGATTGTCTCTTGCGCAAAGGAGACGTGTGTGTGCGCACCTGTGAGGCTTAATGGAACCGGCGATTATTTGACTAGGGCTCTCGCGTCTTGCGCGTATCGATTGTTGATGATGCCAGAGACAGAGCCATTATGGATGAGGCTGTATGGATCATTAATCAGGGTGACGCGGTATGACGACGCTGACCGGCGAGATTGATGAAAATTATGCAGATGCCGCAGATGATTGTCAAATTATGGCAGTTTTAAGGGGATGCTGCTGTCCCAAGCAAGTGTAGTGATTTCATTGGGAGACTAAATTAATTAAATTGTGGGGTTTGGATATTAATTAATGATGATGAGGTGGGGAAGACAATATGTTAGGTAAATTAATAATTATGGGGTTGGATATAAAGGTTTGTTGGTTAATAGTGTTGTGATTTGTTTTTACTCTCTGGATTCGAACACAAGTATAATTATATAATAAAATAGTTTTTAATGACTTACTAACTAATTAATTTGATCGAATACTGCCACGAGAGAAGAATATGTTTAATATTAACATCATATTTTACCTATTAATATGCCATTTTAACTATGAACATGTATATTTTAATAGTTACAATGTCATGTTAAAGATAAACATTTTTCTCAGTGTGTGAATTGTAAAATCAGATTACTACAGATTCTTGACAGTTTAAGTACAATCTTTTTGTACGTAGAACAAGTTCACTATTGACCTCATCGAGTGGAAGAAGCTAATCAAGTGTTATATTTTTTTTAACAGCTCATCAAATTTTTTATCATCTTATATCAACAAATATTTACTAGAGTTTAATGTATTTTATTATGATGTTGATTATACTAGCGAGGAATTTTAAATCCAACAAATACATCAATCCGAAGTCTGGAAATTCGTTCATTATACCACTCATTACCAACAATTGAGATTATCGACAGGAAGCTCACGCATCCAACATAATTTCTGACAATGAGTAACTCACACGACGCACAAAGTACACTTGTTTATTGTCGCGCAGCGCTCGTAAATCGCAATATCACCCGTTAAAATCGAACCACTTCGTGTTTTTTTTTTGCCTGCAAACGCTCATAACCAGTTTATCACGGCGGCGCAGCACATCGATGGAGTCTCTACCAAACTCGAAACTCGAAAATTAATCGACGACTGGTGTTACGGGGGCATAAATCCGCGGAGGGATTTAATGCGGATGCACTTATTTAAATCGCGCGGAACACGCCGAATATTTATAACCGTCGTAAAAATTTTCCGCGGCGCGGAAAAAAACAAGCGTGTCTGGCGATCGTTTTGTCGCGCGCGCGCGTGAGTAATTCAATCTATATAAATTTCAGCGTATATATCGCGTTTAGTGCTTTATGATTTGGTTCGCGGCAGCGCTTTTCCTATGAATAAACATAACTGGATTATCATAATAGTTTGTACACATTGGAGAGTGGACGTTTAAATTTAATCGAGCGGTTTGCGTCATCGTACGTCAGGAGTCGGAGTGTATTTAGATTCGGTGGGCGTGGGTGACAGGTTCATAAAAGACGTTTGCGATATAATTCTAGTTTATTGCGTTTTAAGTTACCGTGACAACTAAAATATGCAAATGATAATTCGGGCAAGGATTTTTGGATAAATTTTTAAAGTGGCTCAATTAACTCTATCGAAATAAGTCGGCGTTTATTATCATAAAATGTGTAAGATATGCAAGATATTCTCGTGGTAATGCAGAAATATTAGAAATTTATGGAAAATCGAGATAAATTATATTATATTATTTCTTTATCGTCAAAACACGAATATTTTCGTAATTTAATGAACATTAAACTTGTAGTTAGGCTAAATGAAAGATGAAAATTGAAACATTCCCGAACGTTATCAGCTTCATGTCATTTTACTGTTAAAATAGAAAATTACGTAAGAATCTGTAATTTATTTTTTCCCTGTGGCGCTCCGATGGATTTTACGACTTTTCGAGAACACGATCGTTGCAAAATATCGATCCTATGCAACGGTATCCGCCAGCTAATTTCATTTTGAACTACCTATACACTTTGTGTACGTATGCAAATTCCGGCTTTACGATTCCGCACTATAAACTCAATTATATCGCCGAGCCGGTGATAAAAGAGAAGAAAACGTGTCCACTGACACGATTGGGTTTGTTCGTTTCCGCCAATTAATGATTGCCCTGGCTTTTCTCGGCCTTTTCTCATTATAAGGTTTCGCGAATCCCGGAGAAAGTTGATTAAGTAATGTTAAGAAAATACAACAAAATATGCTGTAAGTTAGTTGCACGAGTGTACATAAATAATATTAAATTAATGTGAGCCATTATATAATTTAATATATAATATTTAGAAATATACAAGTATACGTTACGTCAAAAGTTATTTCTATTAGAAAATAAACAAAGCTTTTGTGGTTTTGTTTAAAATAAAAGGTAATATTGCAGAGTTGATAACGGCGTTAATTTAATACACGATTAATATAAATACTGAATCGAAATTTCCAGGAATTCATTTGTATCCATTTAATTGAAAATACGCACAATATAAAAGATTGATATATATATTAACAATGAAGTATAATTAACGGTAACACAGTTTGACTTCATCGCAACCACCGCCCAATATTACATAATTACGAACTTTGAAAAAATGTAATTTTAGTTGGGTACGTCAGCGACGCGAAAATTCAAAATCTGAACTGCCATTAAACTCATGAAGTTAGTCGCGCGTAAAATCATTACGAAGTTTAACGCAGCAGACCAGTTGTTGTGAATATAATCTTGCGAGTTATTAATCCGTGAACTAGAATTTATTATGCTTGATTTAGCTTATCTTTCAAAAGTTTAATTGATATTGCATTATATAAGCAAAGCATATAAACCTCAAATTATTAAGATCTATTATTCATTTATAATGTAAAAATCGTGTAATTTAATTTGCATGCACTGTCCAATTAATACATATAATAGTAGAATTAGAAATGATATAAAAAATAAAGATGAAAATAGTCCCTTCTGATTTATAGATTGATGTTATTTATTTAAATTGGGACGAATTATTTAAGTTTCGTTTCAATTTGAGAATTATTTTGCAATTTATATAAATTTTAACGTTCTTCTAATTTAATTATAACTTTTATCCACAGTTACCAACGAGAAGCAGAATGTAGAGGCTGAAAAATAAACCAAAAATGCAGATATAAAACTACCAACGCATTGGATATTTTGAGCTTAATCCATACATATCTAAGGATCCTGAGAATTTCAGTTAATGTTAGAAAATATATTCTACCACTAAAGGGACTTAACGTCACCAAACTACAAAATGCCCATCAAAGACAACAACGCAGGAGATGAAGTATCAAGAAAACATCATAAATGCAAATACCTAATCCCGTGCATACAATGTGCGCTCAACCTTTCTTTCTCTCGATATAAGCACCGACGAATCTCGATACCTACCATACATTTTCACGCGGCGAATCAGCGCGCGTCGGTTCACCGCCTCTTTGTCTCTGACTCTCCTCGCCAGTAGGTATTATAGGTGCAGCGCGCGGAGAGCGGATCACTTTCACTCGCGTTTCCCAGGGCTGCAGCAGCAGCACGGAATTCTGCGACGTCGCGCCCGCGGCGATTAATTGAGATAGTAATTGATGCGCACGCGGAATGCGGAGGTATATGGAAGAGAGGGAGAGAGAGAGAGATCGTAGAGTGATTGTTTAGCGCGCGTGTGTAAGAGAGCTTTGATTGGCGTTGAATTGAATGAGGAGTAAAAGGGAGGAGTGAAAGGTGTGGGGATTATTTTTTATCCCAGTTGGTTGAGAGACAGTTGAGCGGTGAATATACAGTCTGTGTAATGAGTGGTTAGATGAACTGTTTATTTGGAACGTTGATCGTAGTAAGCGGTCTTATAAATAAAATAAGTATATAAAGATGTTTGATATCTTTATCTGTCATGGGATTTCTGTTAGTTCTTGAGGATGTAGTGTTTCATTAACAAAATTAAATCTAATGTTTATTGACTATTAAAAACAGAATAACCTAAAAGTGAGCTGTGATAAAACTATTTTTGATTTGCCTCTTTACAAAAAGACATGACTTAAAAGATGTGACAAAAGAAACATTCGATGAAGACTGATATACTTGGCAATTTGCAGTAAGCTAATCCAATGAAATTGATGAAAATAATCAGTCTCAACGTCACCCAATTAATTCAATCGTAACTACAGCCACTACCTTTTACTCCCTGATCCAGTTATAACTGACCACGATATCACTACGTCACGTCTACACCATCGTCGACCAAGATGTCTGCTTAGCGTTTAACGCTTATTGCGTCGTTTCCGGCGCACTCTGCAACGATGACAGCATTTACATGGCCCCGCGCGCGTATAGCATACACAGTCACATACACACACATGTAACCAGGCTATAGTAGGGGGCGCAGGTATCTCAACGGCACGAGCGCGGACTATCTCGCGAGTGTTCCACTGTCCGAAGACGTGATTTATTGGCGGGTGCCCAGGATTGGCTGCTGTAGCCGCTGCCGGCAGAGACAGGGAGTATCGAATTTCCAGTAACAAGATTCATCTGGCGGGTATTGTTATTTCCAGGGGGCGATATCGCTGCCGTTTCGATGATCGGGCAAGGCCGTTCATTTTGATGTAGTTTATGCACTTAGTTTTAGTGCGCCGGCGCGATTTAGTACTCGAGAGAAGAGATAGAGGTTAAGGTGCAATTAAGCCTCGGTTTGGTTTATCATTGTTTCTGTTTTCTTTATCGTTGCATGATAAATCGTTTGATATTGGTAGTCGAAAGCCTGTTCGGACTTCTTTTTTTCCTCAATTTAAGGTTTTAAAAGAAAAATTATGATGCTCGCATGAAACATATAATATTAATGATTGATCCTTCTTTTTAATGAGAAAATTTCGTAACTTTTATAAAAAAAATTGTTGATTTATATAAAACCTTCAAATAGTAATTATCTATTGAAATTGCAAGAAAAATGCAAAATATCATGAAAATTCAATTTTTGAGCTCAAATATGTCCAAAAATATGGGTCTAAAAAATCTGAAAAAATGTATGCGTATATTCAGAATTAGTAATAAAACAATTTCAGAGAGTTTTAAGAAGATTCATTTTTTGACCTCTCAATTTGACCGAGAGTCGGCTATATGCATATTATCATATAATATATTATCCTACTAAGATTACAATAGCCAGATTAATCTTGATATTCTATTGCCTTGTCGAAATAATTTATATCGATATTAATAATTTATCGAAATAATCATAACTCAATAAACTTCGGTAGTTGCTGACGATTCGGTAGTTGCTGACCATCTGCTAACGAGATGTTCGAGTGATAAAGGTAGTCAGCGAGGCGTCGCCATATCCCCTCGGGTCAGCTTACTTAGGTACGTGAGGCCACGAGGAAAGAGTGCGCCGCCTAGCGGCAGCGTGTAAACTGGACTCTAGTCGGTGGCACATATGGCGGAAAAAATCAAATTTCAGATTTCGCATTTATTTATACTTGTGCCGAAATTTTGTTTTTGTATTAAACCTAGTGTATTTGTATATTAAATTACTACCTCCAATTACATTATTCTTAAAATTCCTCTTCTTTAGAGGTGGACCTTTAATTTTTTTAATAACAATCGACTCGTTTTTTATTGTACGTCTGCATAACTCCAATATGATCAAGTAAATGAATCAACATTCAGAAAAGGCAGCTCAAAACCACGCGATACCCGCCGTCATAATTATACGGCTTCTTACCCCGAAAAGCAACTGTAAATTGCGCGAATGACGTCAACGATCGCTCAGCTCTCCCTTCCCCTTTTTCCTTTATTTTTTTACATCGACTGCATCGCGTAACAACATCCAGCGGCGAACGAACGAAGCGAGCGAGCAACGGCCTGTGCACCGTAGTTCCATAAATCTCTCATTACAATCGCAGCGTACACTCTCGCGCGACATCGTCCGCCGAATTCGCAACGTCGTTCCCACATCCTCTTCTCCCCGGTCCCGCTACGCTCACTTGTGCCGAATCTCGCGGTCCGATCGGACGGACCACCTCTCTCTCTCGATTTCGTTTTCGTTCAGCAACCGCGAACACGCGCGAGTGAACGCGACAAGATGGGAGTCGACCCAGCGAACACACACACGCCTCGTGTGTAATCTCGAGGAATCGATTTCGCCCTCTCTTCCTCTTCTTCCTCGATTGTACATCGAGGGCGCGACGCGCGACGTAAGTAATGGCTCCGGCTCTTATAAATTTCCCCCGTCTCTCTCTCTCTGTCTTTCTCTCGATGCGGTTGCGCTTGTTTCTCTCGCTCACACACGACGGCGAATTGGGACGAGCAGCTGCCGCTGCGTCGATCGGTGAAGGTGATTTTTTTTTAAAGAAGATGCTGGCTGGTTCCATTCTACGAAAAAGATCTGTAGGTTTTCGGTTATTTCCGCAGAAGAAATTACTTTTTCAAGATGAGAAATTTTGAAGTGAATGAAGAAACAATTGGTTTTGTAATTTTATCTTTATGGAACAATTTTTAACATTTTTTTTTATATTACGTTTAAAATATAATCAATTTCTCGTACTGGTCAAACTAATGCTAACCACATTTATCAGGCATCGTTGTTTAGGCGATTATTTTCTTTTTTTCAAGAAAATTCAGTTTATAAGTAACTGAAATTGACAGGTAACAATCACTTTGTGGACAAGATTATTATTATTAAAAAAAATGTTTCTCTCAACTTAAAATTAATGGGACTGGAGTTTTCGACGTTAGAGTGGGACGAAAGAAAAAAGAAATGTATTTTCCTTCAGGGTTATTATTAACTTAAGTATTAATTTTACATGTTGACATAATAGTTTATATAGTGTAGAATAACTTGATGACAAAGTTTAAACAAAATTTTGATTATTTGAAAGCTTTAATTAATTACGAAAAAAATTGTTTCGTTGCATTCCAACTACGTACCCATTAAAATCAGTTGTAGGTCTATAATAATCATTTTGCAATATATGTGCCACAGATAAATGGGCAAAAATAAATAAATAGCCATTTGAGTAAAAGCCTTTAATTATAGGTAAATACACAAGTCTCAAATCGAACACGAACATTCGCGTTTAACCATTGAAAGGTATATTCATTTGAAATCCAAATATTAGCGGATTAACCAGGGGGGTGCCCTAATGGACTGTTAACCGCTTTCAAAACCCACTCTCCTACATTTTAGTACTTTAATTGAAATAAATACGATCGAGCCCGCGAGACTTATGGTCATTTCCTTTTAATGATTTGATTTAAATCGACGTCGACGAGAGCAGCGCCGCGCGCGGATTCGTGAATTATGCATTTCCCGAGAGCTCCAGCCAATAATTAAGCCCGGGGTTCTAGTTTAAAAGAATCATCGATCACGATTCCTTTGCTATATTCGTTTCGATACATAGGTATACATACACACACGGACGCTTATGCATCCATTAGAGTTTAATGGGAATGAGCGATTTCGCGGAACGTTCTCTCTCTCTCCCTCTCTAAAAGCGACCAATTAAAGCCGACCGAAAGTAAGAAGACGTCTTTGCCGGGGGAAAACATACACGCGAATTTAAGGCGCTTTACGTGAATGTGGAGAGCATATAGCGGGGAGTATTATATATGAATGGGGAGGCTAATTGATAACCGCAATGCAAACGCCACTCAGATTTAATTTTATGTGGGGTATTTTTATCTCCCGGAATCCAGGCTGCTGAGAGAGAGAGCTGCAGTTGTGCGAGCTGATATTTTAGACAGCGTGTGGCCGTTTTAATTATGCCCATTAATGAAATGGCGAGTGGAGGGAATGTTCAATTAATGTTTGCAATAATACAAAATCTTTGACTTTTATATTTTTACATTTAAATCTTGTATTATTGCATTACAACTGGCATGTGTCTTTCTAGAAACAACGTTCAGCGTTTATGCAAATTGAATATTTACAAAACATTTCAAATTTATTGAATAAATAGAAACTTTTCATAACTTTATAGTGAGACAAATATGAAAACTGATAAAACAGCTGGTATAATTAAAATGATCCCACATTTTCAGCTTATAAAACAATATTTTTAAAGTAAACGAACAACAAAGAACGTTTTTCTAGATAATTTAAAGTTTTAACAATTTAATAACCCCCACGTCTATCAACAGAACACCACCTTAATTTTTTCAAACTCCTATCCCAACAAAACTTTTGCCCACACTCTCATCCCTTTAATACCCAAGCCAAACCTTATTGTCACCCAGTTAATTAACAAGCCAAACCCAGAGCTTCGAACTCACACACAAACTGCACAGCGGCTCGAAATTGGTTTTTCCCGGGTCGCCTTGAACCGCGCGGCGGCGCGTTCCATTGTGCACCTTGTTGCGCGCGCGCGAGCGTGTAAATACACACGACGCGGCGGCGGCGGCGGCACATGCATGCATGCAAGAACTTTCACTGAGCATTATTAGATACGCGCTGGAATGCGCGACGACTACTGTGTAACCTCGCCGCCGCAGCAGCAGCAGCTCTCCCTCTCTTTCCTCCCACTCTGTCTCGGTACTATATACTTGCAGGTCGCTGCTATGTGGTGCTACAGTCTCTGCTGCTGGGGTCTGTTTCTTTCGTAGTGTATATAGAGGACTGTGGGAGGGATTGGAGGGATATGGGAAAAATGGTTGTTGGATTGATTGGAGAGTGTATTTGCGTTTTGGTGTACTGGAGAATGTGAGTTATCGATTGTCTGACCCAAGAGAGCGAACGCTCTCAAGTTGGCTCCATAAGTTTTAACAATAATATTTTAGATAGCGATCTGAAGTTGGAGCTTCAATTCGATAACTATAATCGCTTTTTCTCTTTTAGAATAGGATTAAATTGAAAACTTAGCTGATAGAGCAACAAGCATAGTGTAATAATGTGCTATATTGCAAAAAAGTAACAGTATGTACGTGCTTTGTAAAATCTCAGATTTTAAAATTTGTATGTATAGTGTTTTGATCGTGTTAACCCAGATTATTTGGTTAAAAATTCATTTATTAGCAAAATATTATAGTTAATCATCAATAAATTCTCTATTGATTCGAGATAATTATAACTAGAAGACACCATAAATAAGGTGCTTCGCAAAAGAAAACTGATTAGCGAGTAAGAGTAAATCCACCTGACGAATGAAAAGTAAATATAATTATACACATCCTGAGAAAAGAAATAAGAGCAACGCATCGAGTTGCAATATTTTAATCTAATTAATTGTTGATCAAGCTAATTGAATCTTTCACTTTCTCGAAACCATAAATATATATCAGCGAATAATCTAACAGTACGTAATTCACTCATCTATAAAACATATAGCCACATCATAAAGTTTTTATTATCATCAATTAACGACTGTTTTCCTCTTGCGATTTCCGGTGCGCGCACCACGTATATACATATACATATACGCACTCACTTTACGAAATTTAATAAACGCGCGCACTCACAAAACCATTGCCTAATTACAAAGGCCGTTAACCGCGTGATGAGAAAAAAAAGAGCACGCGTGTGTTGTGCCATTCATTAAAACAACTAGTCATCAGCTCTATCAATAATCAAAAGACGCTGCGTACAGCGCAAAAACCTCGTACACCGCGGCGATGATTAACGACACACACACCACACATTATACTCTCCGCACGCGTATCACATCCTTTTTACCCTCGCAAATTAATCGGCTATTACTTATCCTCAATTTTTTTCTACCTCCTCCTCTTATCTCCAAATTACACGTCCGTGCGCTCTAATCGCGAATTGTGCAACACTACACTACACGCGTGCGTCCCCGTAAATATTGAAATTAGCTCGTCGCGCGCGCGCTCTTATCGCTCGCTGGGAATCTCGCGCGATTGCATAATCGATGTGCCGCGAGGCTCTCCTGCCTCCTCGCTTTTAACAAAGAGAGCGGCGCGTGAAAGTGGAACGCGCCGCGCCGCGAGAGGAGTGCCTGCCGCTCTCGCTGCATCGTCGCGGTTGTGCGCTTTACACTCGCGCGGGTGTGAGAATACGGGAGTAGTGCTGCTGCTGCTGCTTTTTGCCTTTGTGAGAGGGAGAATGCAAAGATGTGTGACGGGTGTGGAGAGATTCTTTTTTTTTCGTGGGTTTGTCGCCCGTTGACGATGCGGCTCATAACCTGATTCTCGTTGTTTTTTTAATGTAGAAAGAGTTTGTAGTGAAAAATATTAATTCAAAGATAATTAGCCATTGAGGTATATGTTGGAAGAATTATTATTTTTGTACTAATTTAATTACAGCCGACTATTATTTTAATATTATCATATAATGTTGTTGATCCATTGTAATGATATTACTTACGTATTATAACAATATTATTATTTTATTTCATTATCGAACACATATATAAGGTTTTCTGTTAGTGGCTCGTGAACATTGCAGTAAAATTTTCCGGAGCAGACGTAGTATAGACGAAAGCTGCCACGTCAGGTCCTAACGTAGTTGTATATACGCTGGTGATTATGATTTATGATGGGCTAACCAGTTAATGTAGACGTGTTTTTCTTTAATCACACAGGCGAAAAAATATTACTATAAAAACGTCACGCTGAAAATTCTAAACACCAAATTGTTATAATAATATTATTTTCTTTCTCAAATATCATCATCCAGTGACTCAGATATGATTACCTTGTACCTCAAAAACGCGGAACTAATTACATCTTTAAAAGCTTTGAGACGCAATCCCATTTCCGGAAACGGGAAATTTCGACTACGACTGGTGAAAACGGTGCGACAAAACATAAAAGTAGCACTCTGAGCGCGCATCGTCGTCTCTTCTCTATATACCTCAGCGAGGGGAAGCCGGAAAAAAGGCGCCGAGCGCAAGGCGATCCGTTACGTATATAAAATATACAGCGCAAATAAGGCATGGATAAAGTCGCCCGTGTCAGAAAACCGTTGGCGACACGAGAGAGGAGAAAAAAAAATGGGAGCGAGGTAAAAAAACGCATCGTATCGCCTGCACGCGCTCGTTAAAAATCCGCGGCGCGCGATTTATGCATCGATCGGCCGATCGATTTTTCGCCAGAGCATTTTTCCGCGAACGACGAGGCAAAGCCGCACCGCGAGATTTTAAAATGTATATGACGACGCAGTGAAGAGAGAGAGGAAGAGGGAGAGACGACGGTAAACGCTTTTTGCCGTGGGAAGAGCGCGTCTCTCGGCTCGTTTGGGATTCTCCAGTGAGCTCGAGCGACGGCGACGTATTTGGAAGCGTTTGGCGGTTGGTACATTTTGCTTCCTCCTAGAGGAAGCTTTGTGATAGTAAAAAAAAAAGTTTGTGAGATAATGTGTTAGGAATGTTGTTTAGAAAATTTGGAATCGAAA
>JAPYZO010002079.1:0-19769 GCA_030522905.1 Torymus flavipes
GGTGTGCCTCAAAGTTTTTTTTTCTTCGTTTTACGGACCGAGTTACCGGTTATTTTTTTGGGAATTGCACATATATATATATATATATATATATATATAAAGCAGAGGATGTAAGGGTCGATTATCAGCAAGGACGCATCTAGATTTGCCGGATCTAATAGGCGTTGCAAGTCTTTATTTACCCACAATTTGATAGCTTTCATAGCTTCTATCGATTATTTTGTAGGCTAGTTGGCGTATTATTTATTATGCATTATTAATTATTTAGATCAGATTAGATCAGATACATTCTGACGCATCTAGACATATTTCCTATAGGATATTAGAATATATGGTTAACTTTCTCGTATTCGTATACTGAATGAGTCTATTTTATTCTTATTTATTTATTTGTTTATTTTTAATATTATTAGTCTATTAACTTGCGTATTCACTGGGCACGGTTGTTTTAAAGCGGGTTTGTAATAGATCTAAATAGTCAAATGAGATAACATGATTTTGACATAAAAGAATCAACGTCCATTAAGGGTACACAATAAACTTTGTTTATGTACTTATAACAAAATATTATATGCTACTGTCGACGAAATCATAGTTCGAATTATCTAAAAGATGTTGCAACTACCATGTAGGAAACAGTTGTTTTGATTATCTGCAAAAATATAAAGAAATTGATTAATAAATTATTCAGGTCTGCAAAATTGAAATACAATTACTTGCGCAAAATTTTCGAAGTTCATAATATAAATTCCACCAGCTGTCAGGAAAATCGGCTTTGAACATCGAAGCAACATAATTCGCAGAATATTTTTTGCTTTTTGCGATAATTTGTACCATTCAGTTGAAAATCTCATAGAAAAATAAACAATTGCATTTTAACATATTACATTCTATAATCTAAATCCTGGCGGAAAAATATTCAAAAACAAACTGCAGTATCAAATAAACCTTATAATTATATATTAAAGCTCGAAAATTCGATGACGTAGTTCGTCTACCGATGCCCGATCGGCTGTAGATAGTAATTTCATCATATGTAATGGTTCAAAATAATTTTTTTTAATTACCAAATTCTGTACATTTTCCATTGTTTTTTCTATGTCACAATTTCATGCCATTTTATAAATTTTAAGATTTTTGCATCAATCATTTTTCTGCCAGGTTTATTATAACATAATATTTACATTGAGAAAAATAATGTATCGCCTCCATCAGTTAGCAATTGTCCTGGCCAAGTGAGAAAAAATATGAAAATCGTAGCGCCTAGTCCAAAGAGGCCTATCCTGATCGTATCAATAACATTGTCACCATGATCGACAATCTATTACAGACCGAAATAAATATTTTATGTTGTTATTTATACAATAGAATATGCTTTATTTATTTGTATTATATTTTACTTACAAATACAGCACTAAGAATTAAAATACTAACTGCTAAAGAGATGAACGTTATAAAGAGAGCTTGATACGTAGTTTCTAATTCTGCAATAAATCTATAATTCAAAGTTATATTGTGTTGGTATCACCAATACTCCAAATACATATGGAAACAGTAGAACATAAATATAAAAGTTTAATATAAATGATTCTAATGACAGCTATTTATATTTTAGTACCATGAATATAACAATTCTGCCGTCTACATATGATACATGTAAAAGACTAACGTCAAAAAAACGCTTTACGTTTACGTTCCTGCAAAAATGACTTAATTCCTAACATTGCAGTATATCTAAAAAGATAAACAACTTGTTTTTTTATCTAATAATATAATCGTTGATTAGATACCCAATACTACACTAACTGCGCATAATTTCGAAACGCAACTTGGATTCATCAATATGTAATATTTAAATACATCATACCTTCAAAACGCATATTTCTCAAAAACATGAAATATAAAAGGTCGTTTTACAGGCAATCCATAAATGTAAGGTCGTAAGATTGAATCGTTTGAATGACTCTTCACGAAGAGTCAAAATTACAAGGCTTGCCTTGTTTTTTATATTTTACATCCCTTTACATCGAGACTCATAATTTTTTGGCAATGCTTATGAGATATAGTAATTGTTGAATGCATTTCGAAACAACTGAGTAATGTATCTGATTGAAATTAAACCTTCCAAAAAAGTTGGAAATTGAATAATATTCACACTTATACTTAACTTTAAAGCAAGCGCATGTTTATCTATTGCTGAAATCATCATATTGCACTGAGATTTTTCATCCATTTGCAGCGCTGCTTTTTGTACTCGATATCTACAAAAATTTCCTACATCATTTTTTTATATTCATATCCCAAAAAGTAATTTTTATAAACAATTAATAGGACTAAATAAAAGGTTCTAGACAGACATGGTAGTACATTAGTGTAGTGTAGTGTGTTCATAATAGTACAGCAGTGATCGGGAGTGAACGAACTTAATCCCATGTTAGATACAGTACTTTGTTTCCAGCTCCACTATACCAACTTTATAGACTTGAAAAGTTATTTAGCATTTATATGTTATCATTTTGTTATTTTTAACCAAATTCACTATAAACGTAAAGCATTATGCTATGCTACTTTATTCCTGCATATGCGGAATTAAAGTAAAAGTGAGAATCAGACGCCACTATTGCCCCGCTTTTCAGGCTATAAAGTGATTATTATAGTTGAGATGGGAATAAAATAAGTTAATCTAAATGCGTGTCGTAGCTTCATGTGGCTTTCTGACAACACAGCTTTAGATAATTGCGAAACATAAATAAGCATAGGTAAATATAAGTAGATAAAAACACTACATTCATAAGTATTTTTTATACACCAGGCGGTCACTACCCATACTTTATGCTGTACTTTACGCCCGCAAAATAAGTCGAAAATAGGCACTTTACAACCACTTTAAGGCTAATATTTGCATCACGGGCTTACGATTTACGCACTTGTATAAAATAGCATTCTGAACCCTGTAGACACAAAGACTGCTATTTTGCATTGATCGTTTCAAATTTCAATTTTAAGTTTTCTGCAGCATGACGTAAAGAAGAATAATTTAATCTTTTGCTTTAATTGCGTGAATAATTTTTAATATAGGCCTATCTCGATTAACTCTTTGTTGAGACCTGAGATAGACACCCAGAGGCAAACACACATACATCATTTAAAAAAAAATTCAATAATGCATTGAATTAAGATAGAAATTGATAAATAAAATAATTATTTACAAAATTATTAATAAAAAATTTTTTAATCCGGGAAATTCTCTCAGAATTTTCTCAACAGCTGTTATAATTTTCTAAATAGTTACAATTGAATTATCTTACATGATAGTTTGAAAAACTCCTAGAGTCTGGTCTACTATCATTACATACATCACATCGTGTGCAAGCATGCAAAATACAGAGGCGACTGTCCCCACAAGGTAAGCTATGTACACCTGATGATAATATTCGAAAGGGTCAAAAGGATATTCTCCATTCATGACTAAAATTCTTGGACGCGATTCATTCAATGGCATGATAAAGTCCAGTACGACGGGAAGAAATGTTATTTGCATGTAGCCCCCAGCACTGAAAGCCATAGAAACTAAAAAAAGTTATACAAATATAGTAAAGCGCAAAATTTTATATGAAAAACAAATTAATACAAAGAAATACTTAGAATAAAATGACCAGGAAAGTATATATAAAATGTACCACAAAATAATAAGCCCCTCAGTCTTCCCTGCTTCGCAAAGTCAAGCATAATTTCTTTCTCATTGGGATCCGTTAATCCAGCCCAATGTTCTGCTATCATTGTATATAACATTTTAAACTGTAACCAATATTAATTTAACCAAAAATCAAAATCAAAGCTTTAAAAGTACTAAAACTTTTTACTTAAAAAAAGAATACCCTTTTTTCTTTTAGAAGCGGAATACTATATTTCAACAAGCATCCTGAAATATAACTCATTCCTGCGAGATTCTCACAGCATTGTCCAAGTCTTTTCTCCTCGCCTCGGCATCTTTTATTAATGGCTAATATCTGAACAATCAATCCAGAAATTCAGTTAACATTCCCACATGAACGGCCTTTCATCCTATTTTTTTTTTTTTTTTTTTTTTTTTTTTTTTTTTTTTTTTTTTTTTTTTTTTTTTTTTTTTTTTTTTTTTTTTTTTTTTTTTTTTTTCTTTTTTACGAGTGGTACGCCCACCTGGCGAAAGAAACGCTGTACGGCCGATTGGTATGGCCATAAGCCCATGTATTCCTGCAGAGACTTGGTCAGTCTGAGGCTCTTGGTATTCTCGAAGAACGCGTTCACCTCTGCTGGGGTCATCTTCGGCTGGGCCTTCGAAGAGACGTGGGACTGAAAACCTCTCTCATGCATGGCTATTTAGCTTGGTTCCTGCGCTTTCCTCGACCATTCCCGCGGCTATATGGTAATCCAATTCGTAGTGATTGTACAGCCAGAAAATTATGTTTTGAGAGGAGCTTTGTCGCTCTAAGACTGCGCATACGCGCAGCGCATAAGGGTGGTTTTGCGTCATCCTTTGTCATAGCTTTGGTTTGATTAATAATCTACTGCAGTGAACTTTGTTTTAGATTGCTGTAAACTTTACTGTGAGTGATGTGTGATAACTTTAATTTTAAACGCAAATTACCTAACAATTATAGTAAACTTTTGACAACTTTTATGAATAACTAATATTATAGAATGCATTATAGACAAAAATATTCTATATAATTACATCCTTATATTATATAAATAAGATACAAAAGGAAAGTGCCGCGGAGAGGCTAATTTCGTTCTCATCGATTTTGTTATTTAGTAATGAATTCTCTCGGTTCAGTGTAACACATTTAGTTCCGAGTTTTCAGTACTTATTGAAAAAATTCAGAAGTCGAGGCGAAATAAGTAATAATTATTCGTTATAGTTTATATTAATAAATATCAAGTTATATTTGATACTTTGATTTTTAGGATAATGCTTAAATATTTAGAACGTAATGTAAGAGTTTTTAATCATGATATACTTTGACAACAAAAACATTTTCTTATAATAATTTTCTCTTAAAGAAATAGAGATATTCTATTGACATTTTTACATATATCGATCATTGTCATAATACTCATTATTAACCCTCCCCTTTCGCCACCTTGTGTACATAGAAAAAACAACATTTTCTCTAAAATTGTAAATGTTCGTAATAAACATAATAAAAATATGGCATTTTATAATTGAGCAACTTTGTTCAGTTTTCCAAAAGTTTCTCAATGAAAAAAATAAGAATCAGATACACATAGTAATGTAACGACTTATAAAGTAATGTATTAATTTCTGTTTTGCAGATATACTCAGATCTATTTACAGTTGTTTTCATAGATCTTTGTACTTTTTAAATTTTAATTTTTACGAGACGCACATTTTTCTTAGTATACTTACTATAAAAGAAAAAAACTGGTGCGGTGTTATGTTATATAGTATATGAAGGAATGTAAAAAGCGCGTCCGTGAAAGATATTTTTATAAAATCGCTCTCGTTATCAGTAGACAACAGAGCCGCGGAATTTCTTACAACTCGGGCGACCTACCGATATCTCATGATTCCTTCAATAAACCGTAAGTAAATCTCAAACTGGAAATACATAGATGAATGCGAAAGTATCAAACATCATGCTTTGAGTATGCGATGCAACAAGTCCTTTAATACAATAAAATTATTACTTTATTTATCGAAATATTTTTACAATATTACTTTATAATCACATTAAAGGTCAACTTCTAGTACAATTTTTAAATTAGTATGTTAAAACACTACATTTCAAATTACAATTAAGTATGTACAGATATAAAGCTATATAGATAATAGTATTTACAGCGTTGTCGATTTATACACAAAATTAAAGAGTAACCAATGCAATAGTATTATATGTATTTGGTTTTATCCACTTGCAGCCTATTAGGCCCATCAAGTGACCTAACCCTACATTTCCATACTCGCTTTCGAAATCTATACTTTTATTTTTTGATGATGTGAAACTAAAGTTCAGAGCGGACCCATTAGTCGCAGATTTCTATATGACCCGGACACGGCGAGAAACTGTGGGTTTTTGCTGTATTCATTATCCCACGATGTCCGAATATTATGTTTTAGATATTTATGTCATATTTTAAATACCTAAAACATATTCAAGGCATCTAGTCTTGCTGAAAGCGAAAAATCACCTAAACATCACCGAAGTTGCATAGATTCCCCGCGGTCATCCATCGAAGTACTACAAACCGCGCCCAGCGCTGCCTAACTTCAGTAACTGGTTGAGGTGTAGTTCTGCCTGCCCTATCCAAGTGCCGATTTAAAACAGTATTATTTTGACTTGAATGAATACATATTGAAAATGAATATCATAAATCTATACTTTTTTTCTACGGCTTTTTTATGAACCATACAAAATAATGGTAATTTTTCTAACGCGAATTTTTTCAATAATAATTTATAAATTTTTATAAATTTGCAAATAATGCCCTACAAATTTTTTTTTCATTTTATTTACAAAATATCATCTATCATTGCATTTAATCTTATTTGTTACTTATATTCTAAAACTTTAAAATATGATCTTAATTTAATATTCGATGTTTGTGATATCAAAGATCAGAATTTAAAACGCAATTTAATTTCTCAAGAAATGAATCTCCTAAATCCTTAACAAGGGGTTTCGCACTCTTCTTCTTTGATCTGTTCCGGAAGCGAAAGTGATGTAGGCTCGCCAGTGATGGAAATAACAGAAACTCTGCCACGTCTAACAGGAGCAGCATTACTTTCTGGTTCATTCCACGATTGGATGTCCGCTTTACCAAACAGCACGAACACTAAATTAGTCACGAGATATATTCCTGCCGTAATGTAGAAAACAATGCGCCACTGATTGATGTCTGTCTGTGGAAATGATAAAAAATTTTCAAAGTTACAGAAAAGTACGACTTATCGATTAAACATACATTGCAATTTTATATAAAAAATTTTTAGAGTCGGTAAAATTTTAAAACTTAATCACAGATTAAAGAAATGAATACAAAGCTTTAGATGTTATCAAGTTACTTTAATTTTTTATACTGAAGTAGATAAGCCAGTTTATCTATAATATTGTATCACTAAACCTCTAGTTAAAGTATGATGCGATTTATCTGTATTGAAACTTCATATACCAAATACTGCAAAATACTACCATAAATCACGAATTAATCGGTTAGGTAAAATTTCTCAAGAATTTATAATAATAATTTATCTAATCACACGTAGTATACATTATTGTGATACTTGAGTATTTTTATGATTATATATTCAATTTATTCCACAATTAATCATTCATAACGTTTGTTTACGTTACAGAAACTTTATCAATTATTTTATAGGAGATTTGCTTTTGTAAATATTTGTGATTTATATGGTAATTATATTTTATCTCTAGAATAATGATTTTGATCACAGATTTTAAAACGATTTGAATATTAGTAATAAATAAGTAAAACATAACACGGTCATTACGTTTTCATCACATAAAATGCAAAGATTAAACACTGATAATTCAACATTTTTAAAACAATGATAAATATTATTTACTAAAATAATTGGGATAAATAATTTGAAGCTTTCCTCATTGATTTCATAAGATAAACCAGTCAATACTCAACTGACTATTTAGGCTAAAGGGGTTAAATATAAAGATATTAAAACTTAACTGAACTAAATTAATTTATTGCTATTTATTATAATTTTAAACAAAATAAAAGCAAGCAAATAAGATTATCAGTATAGAAAAAGAAGTAATTGTTATTTTAAGATCTTAAAACCTTTTTTAAGTTATTATCAAAATTGATGAAAAAATAATTACCTCTTCAGTAACGATGACACCACAAATCAATGGTGCGAGAATACCAAGGATGTTCGCAGAACCATTTGTTATAGCCATCATAGGACCAGCAAAGTTAGGACTCAAATCAATATGATTAATTTGAAAACCACAAGTAATACCAGAATTAAATCCTACTGCTACCGCTAGAATAGCTATGACAATAGTCTTGTTGGACGAGGTAACAAGGCACAGTACGATCATGGCAATTGCTGGAATCCAAAGACCAATACTGTTACTAACTTTGCGCACTACCACAACAGATGCGCCCTTCCTTATAGCAAAATCTGATATATAACTTATAGGGAATCCCAAAAGCCACATAGCTATGTATGGTAAAGCTGAGTAGCCGCCGCTCTGCGTTCAAAATATAGATGAATATTACATTTTATTATATTGAATAAAAATTATGGAATGGATAAAATAAATTTAAAGAAATTAATCGCTGACCTGAGACATATCAAAATTGAGAATGTTTTTCATATAAGTTGGCATCATAGTAAGTAGCATGTAAAAGCCCCAATTATGACCACAATGAACAATTGTCAAAGCCCACATTGGCGGTGAAGTAAGCATTGCTTTCCACGGAACTTTCAAAGGCTGGAAATGAAATGATAATATACTCATTAATTGCTTTAGTAATACCTATAATGTTTTAATGTGAAAAATCTAAAAAGAATCATTTTCATTCAAAATTGAACTAATTTATTATTCCGAACGTTAGTAAAAAAACGTAATATCTTGACTTGACTTTTAATTTATGGATACTCACTTTACTATCACCAGTTTTATCCGAATTTCCAAGACTGTCATTAATGTACCGCGCTTCTTTAGGACATATTTTTGGATGATCAGATGGACGATCCGAACCCAAAAAGAAAAATGCAAGACTCCATGCAACACCAACAGCACCAAAAACATAGAATACACTAGGCCATCCAATACTACTAGAAAGGACTCCAGAAAGAGACATTGCTACTACGGTGCCTAATTGAGGTCCGTTCATTACAAGTGAACCTGAAAATATATAAAATAATAATTTAGAATATCAGTAAAACTTCGAATGATTTAGAATGTGAAAGTCGCGTTCCTTACAGGTTATTTTATAAAAAATGAAGAAACTTACCGAGTCGCGCTCTCTCCAGAGGTGGTACCCATCGAGATAATAACGTCTGTACACAAGGTAATAAACAACCCTGAGCCAAACCCATTACAACTCTGCAGACAATTACAGGCACATAACCATAATTCGCCAAAAATTGTGTAAGCATATTTAATACGGAACTGATGAAAATGCCACAGGCTAACAATTTCTGAGCGCTTTTTGAATTAGCAAACTGACCGCTTGGTATCTGAGTAATTACGTAACCCCAGAAAAATGAACTAAGGATCATAGTACTCGTATTTGAGCTCCAATCATATACCTATACAATACATTTAAATTTATTAAAATCATTTTTTATATTCAATATGGGATAAATCTTATAATTTGTAATATAAAATAAAAATGTATCCATCACTATTAAAAGCCAAAGCATTTTCATATTCGCATTCAACGATTTCAGATTCTTAAACATTTATATTCATAGAGTATCTATGTAATTAATGTTTTTCTTTGCTAATGAATTTAATTAGTGATAAGACGAAATGTATGACTTTTGATAATCTTATGATAAACAAATTAGCAACATTAAATCGAATTTAAAATTGAAGTGCCATTTTTTATGACATAATATTATACTACTGGTCATTAATAGTATTATTCTTAATGCAATGATATATTACATTAGAAAATTTTTGAAAATAAATATTATTAAAATCTTTTACTCCATATATAATATTCACATGTTAAGAAAATTTTTAAAATAAAACAATTAAAAATATATTTAGACAAATAATCTTTTTCGATCATGATAAGTTTTTGCAAATATTTTTGTAAATTGTGAAAATGCGCACCAATTAATCAATCAAGAATCGATAAGAAATTCTTATTTCCTTTATCACCTTAATAATGTAAACTACTCCACGCATTATCTATTGTAATACCACATGTACAACGACATTTGTATACATACCGGAAAGTCAGGACTGCCTTCTTCCTTAGTTCTCATGGCGACGATGCCCACCGACATGCAGACTCGCAAAGAGTACGCGATTGCCATTCCCAGAAACAGCAGTACGACTTGCACATGCCTGTAACCCAGTTTACCTGTGGCATTCAAATAATTAGATGTTAATAATGATGTACTAGTGATGATCGCAAGCAATGGCTGTTTTAAAAATGTATGTATGTGATTGCGAAATTTTTTTTTACAGGTATATCTAAAATTCGCTTAATATTGTCAAATATAGAAAAGATGAGTTTAAGGTCAATCATTACATAAAAATATCAATAAATAATAAATATGATCATAATAAAATTATGAAATAGAGAAAATTAAACTTTTTACTTTAATACTTAAAAATATCAGCGTAAAATTAAACTGGTTTTAGTAGTGCTGTTGAGAATATTAAATAAATTTTAATTAACTACAATCTTATAATACTATAATTACTAATTAAAAAAAAATAATTTAATAATATACACATACACATATAAATATTTATTACATAAACTAATTAGAAATTAAATGATATGTAGTTTTTTTATGAAAGTATATGATTTATTTGAAAATTACTCGATACAGCATGATGTTCCTCTTTGACGATTGTCATTTTTTTTTTCAGTTTTACAAATTCACTTTGACTATAAACAATCCACTCCTTTTTTCCAGACGTCTACTCGACCAACGCAAACATGATTCTGAACTTACTAATCTAAGGTAACAGAATCTTATTACAGAGTAATCGACATCGATTTATCGCGGATAACGCTATCTCAAACCAATGTCCCGATGCATACATCATCATAAAATGTTATCAAAAGATCTACCGGTAAGTACGTACCCAATATTAACAAAGCCGGTAATTGAAAATTAGGTTAAACAGTACGGCAAACCAACATATACTAATTATATTAAACTAAAGATATACAATTTTAATCATAATCTTTTTAATATTAATTTCCTTATACAGTAGATGAATTTTCCTTTTTTTAAATTGTGTGTACATCCATTAGATCATTTTTATGATTCTGTTTCCTTATAAATGATTTATTGAAAATTTTGGTGTTAACTAAGGAAAATAATTACAGTTTTGAGATGATTTTTGATAAAAAAAAATTTATTTTTAGGTTTCTATTTATAAATAATTGTATAAAAACTAACAGATATAATAGAGAATAATAGTACTTTTCGATACAGGTGTGGCAGGTGATTATTTAGCTCACGTGACGTTTTTCACATGAGATAAAAATCTTCTTACGCACCAGTTTCGAACCGTATTTTATACCACGAGAGCCGAATATAATCATATTAAAGTTATGATTTTGAGACTAAAGTGGTATAAAAAAATTTTAAATCTTCCTCTGGAGGAAAGAATAATCTGGAACTCACGTACATTTAAATTCGGATTTATCTTTGTTTTTTTTTCTGATATTTGCTATTAATATCATATATCAAGAATTTTGGTTTGTAAATTCGAAATACCCTATAATTTTTCTAATAATTCCTCGTCGTATTTCTTATCTTCTTCGCTGTCGGTGTTAACATCAACTTCTATTTTGGTATTGATACGTTTTAATATTGTGCCGTAAGCTGCAGTAATTGTAGATATTCGACAAGCTTGATCACCATATCGGGAAGATGAAAAATCATAATCTGTCCACATTTGAGTTTCGAATTCACCAAACAAAATAAATACAAGATTTGCAAGAAAATTTATCGAAGCTGTTATATAGAAAATAATTTGCCATTGTTTCATATTCGACTGCATTAAAAATAAAATAAAAAATTATAATATATTTCATATACAATATTTGTGTGCGATTTAAAATTTATTTACCGTATCAGTTACTACAAAGCCACGAATGATGGGAGCAAAAAGACTAAAGACATTGCCAATTGTGCTCGAAAGTGAAATGGTAACTGCACCAAAATTTTGAGTGAGGTCCAGATGATTTGCCTGATAACCACAGTTAACACCCGCGTTTAAAGCTATTATTATTACTAACATTGTAATTACGACAGTTTCGTTTGAAGTTTCAATAATATTTAAAATTATCATAGCTAACGCTGGACCGCACATGGCTATAGTATTATTTGTTTTGCGTATTACTGCCTTTGAAAATCTGTTTTGAAAAACATAATTCGATAGCCACCAAACTAATAAATTCAATATCCACATTATTGAGTATGGAAGCGCTGAAAAATAACCGATCTAAAATGAAAGATTAAATAATCATACTATTGAATAAAATACTAGAAAACAAATAATAAAAGTATTTATATCTGTATAAAAATATGATATACACCTGTTGAATATCAAAATCAAAAATGCCTTTTAAATAAGCTGGTAATGCTGTAAGAAATAAGAAAAAATTCCAACTTTGACCACACGAAACAATAATAAGGGCCCATACTGGTTTTGAAGATAAAATTGCTTTCCAAGGAATATCTTGCACCTACAATTATTATAGAGATCGTATAACATTTTGATAAATTTAAGAAATTAAATATAAATTATGAAGAATGCGATAAATTTACTCTCATCTTTGGAGTTTTTATTTCGAAACGATAATTAGAGGACTCCAAAACTGTAAAGTAAAGTATAATACCCCACAGTATGCTGACAGTACCAAACACATAAAATATACTTTACCAACCCCAGTTTGATCCTGCAAGAAGGCCTGAAAGTGACATTGAAAGCACTATTCCAATTTGCGATCCACTAAATATCAAAGGTCCTATAAACTTAAATACAAATAAGCTTTTAATTTCTTCTTATTATGTGTTATAAAGCAATACTATGTTTTATATCGTTATAAATAGGAAAATGCTGTATTACCTAATCGAGTTCTTGACGATAATGACATCCACTTTCCAAGAAGACCATGAATACATGGCGTTATACATCCTTGAAACAAGCCTTCTATCACTCTAAAAATAACAAGAGCCAACCAACTAACTTCAACAATAACAGGAGTCAGTATGTGCAAACATCCACTAGTCACAAGTCCAAAGCAAAGTAACTTTTTAGCACTATATGCGCTAGCAACATAGCCACATGGCATTTGGGTTATTAATATGCCCAAACATAAAGATCCGAGAATAAGTGACTTTTCGGTTGACTCCCAATCTAACGTCTACAAGTAATAATTTAAATAAATTATTTTGAATTACAATGATTGCATTGAATATATTTTAGCAATTCATTAAAATATTTTACATGAAAACAAGAGAATGTAAGTATTTAATAAAATTGAATTTATAAAAATGAATTTTTGATTCAGTCGGTAAAGTAGAAAATCATTGCTTTGTAATTGTAAAATATCACAATAAACCTAATTTGTAATATATGTGTCATTAAAAATGTAGAAAGTAGAGTTGTATGACTTCTAAGTGTTATTCAACTTACCTTGGTTTTTATTTGAGCTGATTCGTCAACTGTCATCGCAACAATAGCCACTGACATGCTAGTATGCATTCCGTATAAAACAATTACACTTAAAAATATACAAAGTATTTGCATATGCTTCCTATCAAATCTTTCTGTAAAATAAAATACAAGGTTTGTATTTGATAAAATGTTATATACAAAACTGTATTTAAATAAAAGCAAATATTTCATTTCGAAATTTGGTAGTTACTTAGTTCGCTAAATAATTTTACAATGCTGCACTTCATCTTGTACACAGTTTACAACTATTAATGTAGCCTAGAAAAATAGTCTTTGGTTCTGATATAAACGGTTATAAATATGGATAACTTCATACTAACATTTTATCCAAAGAAAATGATAGCATTAAATTTTAATCAAGAATAAGAATATAGATAACGATAGCCTTAATCTTACAATTGTCAACTGTTACTTATAATAGCTTATCGACGTTTTAAGTAATTCTGGTAAGAGAACAAAATTCGTCTTGTACGTAAAATTATAATTATTTATTTTTAAATATATATAATTTTGAATTATTTAAATTTAAAAAATACGAATTTAACCTAAGTAGATGCTAGTAGCTTCATTGATTATTTATAAGGATATAACTTAGCTAGGAGGCGATTGATAAGAAATCATGTTATAGAAAAACGACGGTTTTATTAGCACTTACTATAAATTAATCAATACTATTTGACGGTAATTAATAACAAACGAGTGTGGGTGTGTATGTGCAATCTTCTAATACACACTCCTAGTATTCAATATTTACAAAATTTAATATAAATTTGAATAATAATATCCTATTCATTCATACAAAAGTTTATATACATATTTAACAGAGCACATGATTATATTGTTCAGTTACGGAATCTGTTTTACAGTCTTGGGATCATAAATTGTGCTGATGGATTCTTTATTTTTAATAGGATTGTTCCATGATTGAATTTTACCTTTGCTTAAAATAATGAAGATCAAGTTCGTCAATAAATAAACGAATGCTGTGGTATAGAAAACTATATGCCACTGGAAAGTATTTGTCTGAAATAAAATAAAATGTTGTTAGTAGAGGAAAAGTATATACATATAAATTTAGTATACTTGATACGTACCATGTCTTCAACAATTTGACCTGAAGCTATCGGCGCCAATATACTGACCACGCTACCAAAACACGTAACTATAGAGTATATGGTACCGGCGAAATTGGGGCTCAAATCGATCAGGTTGACGATGTAACCACTGGATGTTCCCGCCTTCAAGCCAACCGATAGAACAAGCAATGTAACGGGAACGATGCTATTTTCCGTATTGACAAAACACAGTGCAACAAGCATTATTGCTGGACCCCATAAACCTACGCTATTAGATACGCGTCTGATGATAATGAGTGGTACTTTTTTCCGCAAAGCATAATCTGCCATCCAGCTAAATGGAAAGCTCAGAAGCCAATTCGCTAAGTACGGAAGAGTAGAAAACAGCCCATTCTAAAAATATATGCATTTTTAAAATATAAAACTATAAAACATTTGTAATTTCGATTTTTACCGCAGCAATATTGTAATTGAGGACGTATTTCATATAAGTAGGCATGCCTGTATTGACCGACCATTGGCCCCATGTTGCACCACATTCTGCTATAATTAATGCCCATACTGCTTTTGAACTGAAAATTTGCTTCCAAGGTGGTTGTTTTCTCTGTTAAACGTAATAATAATAGATGTACAAACATAACTTTTATTTTATTATCTTAAAATATTAAAATGACACATTTCAAATATAAACTTACATCTATTTCAGAATGATTGGCTATCTGTTGAAAACTATTTAAAATAAATGCTTTTTCAAACGGGGAAATTTTTTTATGCAGAGATGGACTGTCAAATACGAAGTGGAAAAATATATAACTTGATGCTACTCCAAGTGATCCAAAAATATAAAATATCCCTGGCCAGCCAAGACTTGAAGCTGCAATTACTCCAGAAAGAGACATTGCTAAAACGCCTCCCAATACACTACCAGTTGTTACAAACGAACCTATTTGAAAAGAAAATATTCTGTACTCTTTAAAGAATCTGTTTTATTGTTGCATAATAGTGCTACTTTAAATTATATCACTGAAATGTATTAAGTTAAATACGTACTCATTCTGGAACGTTCACCAGGTGGCGCCCATTTTGACAACAACGTGTGAGTACATGAAGAAAAAGTAGCGTGACATAGCCCTATAATTGCTCTACCTATACATAGAGCCATCCAATCACCATAGAAAGTTACAAAGGGAAGTAAAAGATTAACGATACTGCTGATAAATAGACCAAGTGAAAATAACTTTCGGGCACTCCAAATTTTTGCTAAATAACCACTTGGTATTTGCCAAGCTGCGTAGCCCCACATATAGGAGCTTAAGACCAATGACATTTCTGACGTTGTCCATTCGTAATACTGTAAAACGGTAATCATAATTTTTTCAGTAACAACAATAACTCGCAATCGGACTAGCGAATAATAAGTTTTTTTGACGCGAACGTAGAGTAAAAGACCGTATTAATGTGCCCTTCAAGTAAACGACAGTCCATATCAGTGACCCTTTTTAATTTACGATTATTAACAAATAAAATCATGTCTATTTTACAAAAAATAGTTTACTTATAAAGAATATTAATGGATTTAATGAGTCAATTATTTTTTCCACGATCTTTTGCGAGTTATTTTATCATCTTCATAAGATATGTTATATTCTCAAAGTAAAAACCGCTGTCAATTCATTGGCACGTAGCTTCCTCAAACTTAATTTTGCTAATTCCTTTAATTAATTTTTACTTCCAATACTTCAAATTTAATATTTTATTTTGTACGGTGAGACTATATTAAATGGCTTGCGACTTTTGATTTTTACTCTTTCTATTTTTTATCATTAAAAAGCAATTATTATTATACAATATTCTGTATACAGAGTTCTGTATAAAATTTTCTGTATATTATTCTGCATGCAGAGAATTCATAGTAAATAAACAATATTCGTTCTAAATATTAAATCTTAATATCTTTGGTCGAAATGGACCGATTTTCTTGGGCAACGAACTTGATCAGAAGATGTAGACAAGCTACATTTGTGCCAAATTTCAGGACGATTGGATAATTTTTGCTCTTGTTATTATACGACAACGAAAACGCCAATTTTTTCTAAAATAACTTTAAAAAAAAAACAAATAAAGATAATCTCTTGAAGTTTTAACCAAATATAGTTTAATAAGTGGTTAAAATTTTCAGCGGTTTTTTTTAATTACAAAGTAATTTGAACAAAATTATTTAGATATATCAATGCTCATTAATCTAACAGTATAGTTGATCGATTCAAAGCCACAAAACAGTGAATTTTGCAAAAAAGCTCGTTTCAAATGAACTTTGACGGTGTTTATGAAGCTTTAGTATATTTTTAAAAGTATTATAATCAAAAAAGTATTTTATAAAATGAAACTTTGAAAACCTTACCTTAAAATTCGTTTGCGAAGCCTTGGCATCGGTCATTGCTATCATAGCCACTGGTAAAGATAAATTTATAGCATAGCCGATTGTCAAGCTTAGAGACATTACAAGTACCTGTAAGTGTCTTGTACCAAATTTTTCTGAAATAAAATATCGATCTTAAATCTTCGTTATGTAAAAAAAAAATTTATTTATTAGAAAATTTAATTTTATATTAAATTTTTATTACCTTTCAGTTTGTGTCGTAAGTTATTCTTCTCATTTTCAGAATTTTTATTAGACATGGTATCTGACATTGTTTGCATTGTTACGTGGGAGGTTAGGGGAAATTAATTTCAATTAATTATAACTTTATTCAGTTTTAGATATTATATTATGTATATTATCAAGCCCATCGTTTTTCATTCTAAAATATAAAATGGATAATAGGCTTTAAAAATCACAAATTTCAATTTTAATTTAAATGTATTTAAAATCTTAGTAAATAATACATTTATAATTTCAAAAGAATAATCTCAAAATATTCATAAAAAGTATTCATGATTATGTCGAAATACATAAATGTTACAAATTTCCATTTTTCATGAGGAAACAGACGCTTTTGGCACTTACTTTTTATACAAAAGCAATTATGTGATAAAGGTATGTACATCTAACATTGTATTTGCTCGTTATCTATACTAAAAATTCAACAAACTTGAATCAAGAAACAGTAAAACACTAAACAAACAACAAAGTTTACAGATAACACATTTCTAGAAGAATATTTAATGTACAATGCTTAATAATTAGAATAAAAAGATTCAAATACTTGAAATTAAAATATTTAATAAAATTAAAATATAAATCTTAATTTATACTGTTACGTATGAGCTGTGCCGTAGTCTCTCTATAGCGGTCCTGCCTCGACTGGCTCGCGCAGCTCGCTCAGTCTGTTCCTGCGGAAGATGCAAGTTGCAAGCTTAAATCTTTCGCGTGATAATGGGCCGCGGATGCGCTGCCCGTGGGTCCGGTATCGGACCTGCCACGACAGCCGACACCTTCGTGGCTCGTCCGTGACAATACTTACTTCAACGCACAAATTTTTTGCAACGGGGTGGATGTAATAACTAAATACTTTTTTCCACCAAGCACTTGCATTGATTTGATTAAGTACACCGATAATATTATTTTCTTTTTCCGCCACTACTGACAAATAATGAATAAAGTCAATACTGCGGAAAGTTCACCTAAAAAATATTTTTAATGACAGCGTTAATGTACACATGACAAGTCTTGACTTTGAAATGCGTGTCTACGGTCATTAACGTGGTTCCAAATGATAAGTATTCACTGTCTCTACCGGTTTGTAAACCTCTAACGATTTTTCAAAAAAAAAAAAAATATAGTTTTGATTTAAATATTTTAAAAACTTTATAAGTAATAGAAAAACTAATGTTTGTATACAATTGAATATTACAAATAATTTTAATTATTTATTTACGTCTGAATGTGAGAAAAAGACCCTTCGTATGAGTTAACGCAAAAAAAAAATATTATTTGTATGTATTCGTAAAGTTTATTTATAGAGTTTTATTAACATTTGACCTACTGAGATTTTCCTTATAAATGAGGTATTTTTTCACACAAAATGTATATATGCAACGTGTCTCATTTTGATCTATTGCCCTAAATAACGTTTTATGGTGACTATATAATAAGAAATGAAGGTTTTTATTTAAGAAATTTCAAATTGGCCTTCAAATAAAACCCAAGATTAATCCCTGGATTAAAACTAAGTGTGTGACTATATTCACATTATTATTAGTGAAGGTCACTTGAAATCCTATAACTTTAATTCTAAACGTTTTTAGTTGAAATCGCCCTAAAAAGTTTTCACGATTGTAGCTAGTACGAAAAAAGATCACTCTGGTATTCAAGAGATTAGAATTTGCAACGAAAAACAATAAAAATTATTAGTAAAATAGATATGCTGTTGTTTCATGAATAGTGACGTTAACAAATGGCCATTAATACGTAAAGTATTATTGTATCTTAAATATTATTAAATATTGAATTAGAATAAGGAAATATTATAAAATATTAAGTAACAAAAAAGAAATATTATTTCTACGGTAATCAAAAAGTCATTAAAGCTCCATTATCTTATTTTAACTAATCTATTAAAATAAAATTAATTTTATCTGTTACATTTAGAATATACAAAATATTACAAACTTTGCCTTACACCTTATTACAAATATTACCTTACTTTGCTCTATATATCTTGGTTATAATTTTGTTTAAAATCAGTAAAAATTATAAAATTTAACTACACATTAGAATCAAATTATGTTAAATATATTCAGTATCACATAATATTAAGAATTTCTTATTATTAATGATTAATCTTATCATTAAAAAGAATGAAAATGTAATAAAACATTTTTGGTCACTAGGGTGTAAAGTTGAACTTTACGCAACGGGTGTTACGCGATCACGAAGTTGTAAAGATTTCGCCCGTGTCGCAAACATTTTTTTTTATAGTATGAGTAAAGCACGTCGTCGTATCGTTTGAGTGTGTAAAGCTCAACTTTACACCCTAGTGATGAAATAGTAGTTTATAGCACGATGTGACCTAAATCCGTTGTCATATGCCTATGTCTGACTTGAGTAGTAAATTTTTAAACCATGTTCATCGCACTCGTTACGCGCGTGCGCTAACCTCACGGTGCCAAAATGAACTGCTTAAGGAACGGATAGGCGTTACAGCGGATTTGGGTAAATGTGCTATAATAGTACATTACGATACGTGTGACTTAAGTGGCCCATTATTGCACGGCATGAAGTTAGCGCCCGAGCGTAGCGAGGGCGATAATTCATGTC
>JAPYZO010002081.1:0-16109 GCA_030522905.1 Torymus flavipes
AAGTGCAATCATGTACGTAATTGCGTTACTATCTTTGATCACAAGTTAGATATAAATTTTGTTAAAAGTTTAATTTATTGATTCGTCTAGTGCGTCGTAACAACGAAACGGAAGTCGATAATAGTGCTATAATCATCACTAATAAGAGTACTAGAACTAATAATAAATATTTTGTTCGCAATAATATCAATAATAAAATAATATAAAAAGTACATAATGCGTTACATGCGTGCAATTACATAGTTGTTTTAGTTCTTATATACACAAATCTTGTTTTCTTTTCTCTTTAAATTGAGGCCATGCTTTTACGTATTCATTTTTTTTTAAGACTTATAGTTCGATCGAAAGAAAAACTTGCCACAATACTAAAACTCGTTTATTCTTGATTCTCAATGCTACTATAATAATAATAATATAATAGTATTTGTTCTTTTGTTTTTTAATTCTTTACATGTCATCATCTTTAATATATACTTCGTTAAAATCTACGTTCGTCATCAAAGTATTTCGTCGAAAAATTAGCACTGTATTTCGCGTGCATTCAGTCTTTACCCCAATCTACACTTGTTCATTCTTTCTATGTACCTTCATGCGCTCACGTAGACGCAGAGTCTTCGTGTATGAGTCTCCCGCTGTCTAATTATCGCTCTCGCTCTTTCTATCTCTATCGTCTATCTTATCATCTTTTTTTGCTTCAACTTTAAATTTACGGTTTAGGTTCACGTCACAGCTTACGTAAGAGGAATATATACGCGCGCGGATGTGGGAGGGCACGCGCGCGTATACACACAAACTAACGCACGTTTTATAAGCTTCGATGAGATCAATAGAGGACTTTCTAAATGTTACATTTATACACACATTCCTTAATGTCGTTTAGGATTACACCTGCTCGTTTCTACTTATAATTTGTTTTGTGTTTTTTTTTCTTTTATATATATTTATACGTAACTTCTTTAATCGTTAATATTAACTTTATAATATTTTTCTTCAACTTTTTTTCGTACGATTCGTTAAAGGATTTGGTATATCGATTCTAGAGGGCGAGCTGTTCGCTGGCCCCCCGAACACAATCACATTTCGTCTTTCTTCTTGCGCCTCCTCCTCTTGCTCTCCTTCTTTGGCGGTAGTTTGATTCTGCTCAAAGGAAATGAGAAAAATCGTCGAATGGATTTACGCTTTTTGCTCAGGTAGCTCCTCCAGTCGGAGGAGCTGTGACGATGGCTCACGGCCTCGTGCGTACACTTAGCAAAAGTTAAATCCTGAAAGAATCCATTCATTTAGCAAAACAATCAGACGTCGAAATGAATAAAATTTTTGAAAGTTATCGCATCGTACCTGCTCCTATAAGGGAGTTTCTTTTCTAGCTTCTGCCTTCCACTGGAATCCATTGACACGCGTGGTCACTGGCTTGTTTCGATTCGTTGCATTCTCAATGCCGTTTCTAACTCCGGCGACTAGGCGCATTGCCGGGTTAGAAGAGACTAAGCCATTTCTTTTTGGTCTCGAATTGCCAGCGCTAAAACGTGAACGTCATACAATTAAAAACACTGAATTCAACAAACGATCATTTTTAAAACAAAGGTAAAAGCACGAACTTTCCAGTGATATTCTCAGTGGTATGCTTAACATTGCGTCCAACTCCTGCTCCGCTGTTGCCCAAAATGATCCTCATGTGAGTATCTCTGGTGAAATGAGTATCCGGGAGCTTTCTTTCCTCGTGGCCATTCTTCCTCTCTGAATTAACAGACAAGCCGAGCATCTCGTTTGTCAGCTCGAACGGTTTGGTCTCGGTAGAGTTCTCCATCAATGGCTGCTGCTTAAGAAAAAAAAACATTATTAACCAATCCTCTATTATATTCGTTGGAAAAGCTATATTTTAGAAACAAGTACAATTTCATTTCTTGATAAAATAAATATTTCCTTTAATCAAAAATAAAATCTATTCTATTATTATTGGTTCCCCACAAGTACATTTTTAATAATTCTTTTTCTTTTTCTTGTACATTTTTTTCAACCATATTTTTCCACTTGTTACAAAATTCCACTTCTCCAGTATCACATCCAAAAAAACTTACCACATGCTGGCTCTTCTTAATACAAATAGCATCATACAACGCTCCGGTACGATCGTAACCGCTCGCCGGCTTATACTGCGTGCTTTGATTAGCAGTGAGCAAGGAGACTCCGAGCTGACTCTGAATGATGCTGGCGGCCGTCTGGGCACTTGGCGGACTGGTGTTCGTCGGTGAGTATGGGATGAGGCTGTCGCTAGACGGTGAGTGTGGCGGTGATGCATAAATCGGGCTCTGCGGCTCGCTCTTCAGAGGCGACAAGAGTTTACTAAGTGGGCGGGATTTGACGCCGCGTGAGCACTGCTGAAGCTGCTGGGTGAAAGATAACACGGCCTGCTGGAAGTTGTAAGACGTATTTTTAATATGGTTGTTGGTGGATTGGCAATTTAATTTGTAAATTATTCACATTTTCATATACGTTTTTATATGTTTACATATTTAAACATTTATTTTCCTGACTTTATAATAAATAAGGACTTTATTCGATTTATAATTAAATAACTGGACGAAAATAATCAAATCCAAAACATGATAGAGACAGCAAATGTTACTAAATACTAAATGTATAAATAAGTAACTAGTATGCATATTGCTTGAAAATAAATATTTAAATAATAAAACCAGATAGCTAATTTTTCTACTTTCTTAAAAAGTACCTTTCCTAAAAACCAATATCAGACTTACTCTGCTCGATCCCTGATTGATAACCGGCGGATTCTGATTGATCTTGCAGCGATCGCTCTTAGTACTGCCAGTCAAATTACTGCTGGACTTGCTGTTGCTCGAGTTGTTACCCAGCGACACGCAGCTTCGTCTCTTGGTCGAATCGGGCGATTCGGCCGGGCTGTACTGCGTCGACATGGGATTGAGCACGGCGGACGATGGCTTGGTCTCCGTCGTCGAGTTCGAGGTAACCGATGTTGCACTACTACTGCCTCCTATGAACGAGACTTTGGTTGTGTAAAGGTATTAATAGGAGGTTCTAAGGGTTTTTCCATTTTTTCGTTCGACATTTAAAGCACAGATAATATTCGAAACGATGACATTCACAACAGATAGAGACACTTGTTTGATAGGAGGATTGAGTATTTACCTGGTCGTGAACAGCGTCGATTCGCGGCGTGTTCCTCGAGCAATCGTACGACGGTGTCGTGGCCGCTCTTCGCAGCTACTTTAATGGCGTTCCTGCCGCAGTGGTCCGAGTGATTGGGATCGGCGCCGTGGTTCAGCAGCGCGCGCACGCAGCTCTCGTGGCCCTCTTGCGCGGCGATACCTGATGCATTAAATCAATCATTAATATTTAGCGTAGCCATATTTTATTTTACAAACATAAATTTACGATTAAGCTTACCTAAAGCTGTAGCTCCCTGGTTACAGGTATGATCGGGAGTAGCGGCGTTCTCTAGCAGCAGACGAACGATGGCCGCGTGTCCTTGCCAAGCAGCGGAGTGCAGAGGGGTGCGATTTTCATTATCACGTGCGTTCACGTTTGCGCCGCCCTCGGTTAGTAGAAGTGCGACCATTTCCACGTGGCCCTGCCAGGCGCTCACGTGTAACGCTGATCTGCCCTGTAATAACAAAAATTATTTATGTTTATTATTAAATGTGATTTACAATGTGAATTGAGCACAGAAAGAAGATGAGTAAGGTTTACCTCAGAATCTTTGCTTTCGATATCGGGACGAGCCTGCTCTAACAAAAATCTAGCCATGGCCAGTCGATTTTCAAGAGCGAGGATGTAAAGTATGCTTCTACCGTCGGCATCCTTCGCGTTGATATCAGCGTTGTGGTGTAGCAGCACTTTGACAGTGTCGTAGTGTCCTTCCAAAGCAGCCAATCTACGAGAAAATTAAAATAAGTAACCACATACAGATAAGAATACAAAAACAAGACAAGACAAATACATTATTTCATACCTGAGGGCAGTTTTGCCATCGTGTGCGTGCTGATCAATAGGCGCGCAATGCTGTTCAATCAGCCTCTCGACCAGAGTTGTATGACCCTCCTGCGCAGCAAGCATGAGTGCACCCTTGCCGTCGTTGTCGGATTCGTCAATCTTAGCCCCCGCTTCGAGTAATGCCTCGCATACATCTATGTGGCCTTCGAAGGCAGCGTAGTGCAACGGCGTCCAGCCCGAGTTATCCCTGTGCTGCTCGTCCAAGCCTATAATGATCAATCGATCGGTGTTTTTTTTTTACGTGGCACGATATAATTTTCTTTGTAATAGAGAAGGGTAAGTGTGTCGTGTGTATCCGATAACAAAAAAGTGTAGGGAGTGACCTATCTTTATGATGTCGTATTTAGAATCGTGATAGTTTTTTTGTAATTCTAAAAAAAGCAATATGTTTACTCTTAGCTTCCGTTATATCCATGTTTCTTATCTCGGAATAATAATTTTTAAATCCGAATTTATTTAATGATATACATACATAATTAAAACGTAATTTTTCTCGACTTTAGATGTGCCTAGAACTTGAAAAGTTATTAAAAACACTCACCTCGATCGAGAAGCTGTCTAACAACATCAGTCCCACCCTGCGCAGCGGCAACGCTCAGCACGGTCCTACCCTCGTTATCGATACTATCAACGTAGCAACCCCAGAAGAGCAGGAGAGCAACGACAGAACCGTGACCCATGCTAGCGGCAGCCCAGAGGGGCGTTCGCCCGGTAGCGTCGCAGTGGTCTACGTCAGCCTCGTACTCGAGCAGCAGCTCGCAGACGTCGCGGTGGCCCTCGAACGCGGCGACGAGCAGTGGCGTCATGCCATCCTTGTCCTGGTGGTTCACATCTGCTCCTCGTTCCAGTAGCAGACTGACGACCTGAATGAAGAATGAGGGAGTTATCAATTGTTTGGTGTTAATGTTGTTTAAAGATAAATCTGAAAATAGCTATTCGCTAATGTACAGTAATGAAAACAGTTATGACATTTATAGTGGTATATAGTATTAAGTAATGTAATCTATAATAAGAATCTGGTAATATATGCAAGCACTTATCTTTTCATTAAATGTTCACAACATATGTTATTTGAAAATTTAATAGAGAAAAACTGTTATAAGATCTGTTATTCATGTAATTACGTGATGTAAATTAGTAAAAGGTAACGTATTCATCAAACATCAACTATTAACGTAATGAAATTTATCTTTTCATTTAAAAATCACTTTCTGCTATTTCATTATCAAAAATAACACCATTTAAAAATTAGCATTCCAATTTTTTCTTTTATTTCAATTTTGCAATGAAAAATTGTACATGCACCACGCAACACCATTAGATACTTTACATACCTTAGTGTAACCATGATTCGACGGCACACAGAGCGCCGCGACACTCAGCGCCGTTCTCCCATCACTGTCGGCATGATCAATCTCCGCCCCGTAATCCAACAGATGTTCGACGATCTCACTATGTCCCATATAGGCTGCAGCTATGAGGGCAGTACGACCCTCATCGTCCGTCCTGTTAACATCAGCTCCGTGCTGCAGCAACGCTTTGACGATCTCCTCGTGGCCGCCCCAAGCGGCGGCGCGCAATGCCGTACGCTGGTCCCAGTCAGCGCAGTCAACCATCGCCCCGCACTCCAGTAGCTGTTCCACCACCTGGTGAAGATAAAGTATTAACGCTAGTTTTCTTTATTCTACGTTTGGTAGTATGGACTAGGAGATGAAATAAATCGGCGTACTTTGGTATGTCCGCCCCATGCGGCAGCTCTTAAGGCAGTCCAGCCGTCACAGTCCGCATGATCGACGTTGGCGCCTGCAGTCAGCAACACCTTCACCACGTCGGAATAACCGTGTCGCGCGGCTAGATTCAGAGCTGTCTGTCCGTGACGATCGGTCGCTTCCAACTTAGCCTGTAATACAAAACATTAAATAAACAAACATTCCTTGGTACATTATATTTACGTTGTATGATTCGCGTTAGAATTACCGTAGGACAGGTTTCAATCGCTAATTCGAGAAGAGTGGCATTGCCATCTGCTGCGAGATTATGTAATATCGTTCGGCCGCATGAATCTGTTGCGTTAATATCACCGTTCTCGCCGAGGAGCTCAGCTAGGGGCTCTATCGGCGATTCGACCGTGGGACTTGAATTGCGAGATATCTAAAACCAGAAATAATTCATTACTCACTTCAAAACAACAAAACATAACAGCAATAATCTTAAACAATGAAGATTCAACGCACTTGACTAGAAGTAACGAGAGCGTTCTTGCCGCTCTCCTCCTCATCGGCGAGCTTTTCTGACAGCCTCGCCCCAGCATCCATCAGCAGCTTCAACAGTTTCGTGTCCTGCTTGGGCCACAGGATACACTCGCTGCTATCCAGGTAGCAATGCCTAAACGGCGCGCCACTACCAATCAGCCAGAGTAGCTGCAGCGTGTACGAATCCAACATCGGCGCGGATGGTACCACGGGTGCAGGTGGTGCGGATGGCACGGGCGCAGTGGTCGTCGTTGCTACGCTAGTGGTGTCGCCTGTGATCGCCGATACCGCGGTGATGGTCGAAGGCGCTGCTCCCGTGGTGACAACTGCAGCTGTGGCTGTTGATGCTGGCTGCTGGCTGTGGCTGTGGCTGTGGTGGTGGTGATGATGTTGTTGCTGATAGTATGGGTGGTGCTGGTGATGCTGTTGCTGGTAGGCGAAAGCGCCCTGCACGTGCTGCGCGAGCACGCAGATCTCGTCAGGATCGAGGTTGGGCGCGCGGAGTGTGTAGTGCATGGCGAGCATAGCGTGACCTGAAAGTTGAAAAAATGACAATCTCGGTAATGGATTTTTTTATAGGATCACTTTACTTTCATGAATAAACCAAAACTTATAGTTTTGGTAAACATAAAATGATTTTTTTTAATATACATTTAATTCAATTTAATTCTAATGGAATAATTGACAGGGAAAGTAGCTAATTATGTATGCAATTTTATCTTTTACATTGTCATGGTACATGAAGCACATACATTCATTAATTTTTTAAATAAAAAAGGTTTCAATCAATTCAAAAGTACCAATAACATTTCTATTCTATCCAGATTTCCACATTTCCGCAATACAACAAAGAATCCATCTATGCATTTACCTTCAGCAGCTGAACACAAATACTTCTGCGTGCAGTGCTTGACGTCGAGCAGCCACTCGGCGAAGCTATGATGGAACAGCATGAGCGCGCCGGCGCGCGATACCGAGATAACGCGCCGCAGCAGATGCAACTGCCGATTGAAGTCCTCCTGCGTGAGCGTCGTGTTGGCTGTCTTCACACACTCGAACAGTATCGCCTGGGTTATCGGTAGCTTCGCGGCCAGTATTACGTTCAGCAGCGGCTGCACCTTGGCGAACTGCTTGCGACTGAAGAGCCGCTGACAGAGCCATAGGTAGAGGCCGTTTAATGTGCCTGTATGAAAAAAGAAGAAATTAATTGTTGGGTTTTAATGGATGTCGGAATTTTGGAAAACATTATGTTTGTAAATGTTGGTGATTCTTTATGATAATTATGAAATTCATTTAAGATTGTATGTCATTAAAAATCGTAGACGATGACGAGAAAATTCATAAAAATATTATTTGATAAGAATGTCAACAAATCATTGTAAAACGTTTACATTGCAATAAAAGGTTTATAAATTAATAAAAATTATTTACCTGCAATCTTTGAAAATATTTATTCAATATGTATAAATAAAATAAAGTATAAATAAAACGTGCTTTTATACTCTGACGGGATACAAGCGATGAAAAAAATTAATTCTTTAGAGATAACTCGACAAGGCTGTTACAACATTTACATTCTGAAATTCTTATAGCATTACAAACGATGAATCAACAGGTCACATCTATCAATATATCTTAACAATCGATTGGCACTAACCAGGAATCTCCCTGACTTCTCTCAGCACGATAAAGTTCTCGGCGACGCCATCGAGGACCTTCTCTAGGTACAGAAAGCACCCGTTGCTCTTGATATGCAGATGATTCAACATCTCAGCTGTATCCCTGGATATATGCTGCCGGAGGGCGTCCTCCTGGTCGAGGCGTGCCAGTATGTATTGCTGCACGTCGCGCACCACCTGGGACTTCCTCAGATCGTCTAGTGAGATCTTCCGGAAGCCCGTGAACATGCGCGAGATCGCTTTGCTCTGGCGGCGCGCTGTGCACACAAGCAGCAGCCATTGCGGGAACAAGTGATGATGGTTGGCCAGGAGCTCGGCTATGGTGCGGGAGACTTCTTCCTCCTCCTCGTTCTCGGATTCGCGTTTAGAGTCGCGGCCGCCTGATGCGTTCAGGGCTAACACGCTTGCGCTCGTCGCCTATTTGGACAAGTAAATGGTTAGCTAAATTTTTAAGTAAGAGGTTTGTTATCAAGGATTTTTTCAATTTTATCTCCGCATATTTTGCTTCAATAAAAACTTTAATTTAACAACTACGCCGATATGTTGAAAAGAATATAAAAATGTGATATTTGTTTTATGAAAATATTTCATTCATATACTAAATTTAATTATGATCGGTTTATCAAATTTAAATAATTAAGCGAGAAACAATATAAATTCATAGAAATTATCAGCTATTCTATCTCAACGTCGATATGCCAATAAACGATTATTCTATTTTATCAAAACCGTTCAATATCAGCTCTTTCAATTTAATTAACAGCCTTTGCCATAGTTATAATATCACCTAGACCATATATACAATATCGGTCGAAATAATCAATTTAAACTATATAATACACCTCAATTTTGAAAAAAAAAATATATATATATGATATCGCAGCCGATCGGCTATCGGTTTTCGTGTTACGCGGATATAATTAATCATGTTTCAATTTAGCCAGAAACTGATGGAACTTTCAGCGAAAAGGCTCTCTAATGGCTGTTTAATCAACGGCAAGCCTCTGGGCATTATATATACTTCCCAATTATAGAATATCAAAGTAAAAATTTCTCTTTCTCAATTTATCCTCCCGATTTATCGATTATCCACTTTCACACTTGAATTTCCATTAACTATTCCATTCCTTAAACAACTCTCGACCCCCTCACATAAGATAACAGGAACGCAAACAGTAGCACTTCGTAATCACAGCTGTCCACTCAAATCTCAAAAATCTGTTCCCCCTCTCGATAAGATAACCACCGACCTGTTGAGCGGACGTCGAGCCAGGACTGTGTATCGGCCCCTCATCGATGGAATCCACAACGAGGAGGAGACAATCCTTGGGTGGCTCGACCTCTAGCAGGGGGAATAGCACAGCTTTACGCAAAGCCTCGTCAGGGTTGCGGTCGAGAACCTCGGGCTGCAACGCCGCCTGCATGTCCGTGTCCGTGCGCAGCTTCTCCGCGTACGCCTCGGCGACGGCCTCGCGTGACGATATCGCCGGCGTCGTGGTGCCATTGTTGCCGGCCGTGCCGTGCTCGTTCGTCGGCGAGTTGGTGCTCGTTGCCGTCGTCACGATCGTCGTCGTGCTGCCGCTCGGCGAGTTTGGCAGCTGTCGGTGGAATGGGTAAAAGTGATTAGTTTAGTGAAGAATATGTAGATGAGTGATCTGTGAAAGTAAAATTAACTTTTGTAAAAAGAAGAGCACGAAAGGATCGATTTTTACACTTTTTCAGTTAAAATATTTGATAAGCGCAAGCTCCTTAACAAACTTGATTCTTTGTTAAGTGAAGAACGAAATTTCATTGAAAATTAAATTGTACGAGATTTTACGTTTCTTTTGAAAAAACGAAGAACAATTTGAAAAATAATTTTACTTTTTAATTATTGTATTGCAGCTTTCAACCTTAATGTGAAACTCTTTCTATTACAACATTATGATAACTTTAACTTCTATTTTGCTATTATTATGTCTTCTTTAATAATAATGAAATTGTAGTTTTTCCTTCTTTAATTACCATTACTCTAAAACGGTATATTCCATAATTATTCTGACGCAACAACCGTGTATACCACAATGACAAGCAATATTAAATTTAATTTAAATCATTCATCCAGTAAACCATAAAATAAATTAACTTTATTTTTTGACAAAAATACTAAATTTGTAATTTAAAATGACCTTTTTGAATTTCGTATAATTTATTATACACAGTGCATAACACAATACAACAAGAAAATACAATTACGAAGCTTATTTCGTAACAAATTATATTACGGTGCTCCATTTTCATAACAATAAATATATTTTATGAATACCTCAAGCGTCGTAAACAGATCAGCTTCAATTTGAGAGAATAATTGGGAATTTATGAAAGTCACTCAATTAAGCGGAATATATTTTACTCTCGAGATAAATTAAGAAATTTTATTAACGACCCGAAATCCAGCAAAACGAAACCTTTTATAAAAACATTAAAAATAACTTGTTCCCTGTTATACATTTCCCTTAATTAAACCACATAATTTGAAAATTTCTCAACGCGCATACACTTAAACTCGTCGTAAAGCCGAAAGAGAATAAACATTTTTTCGCGCATCAGCCATAATATTACTTTCTTTCCACGTGTTCTTCGGGACGTTAATGAATTTCTGAACCGGGATCAAAGTCAGCGTAACGCAATAAAGACGCAGATTTACGATTTTGCACATCATAAGCTCGAGCAGCGGGAATTTTTTCGCCTGTCCGAATTAGCGCCAAAAATGAAAAGAATGCGCGACAAAAAAAAAATCGCTCCGGCGTGACGTCACTGTACACTCGGTGTGCATTATACATACCGGTATATATATGCCCGACGTGACGCATAAACGGAATGTAAATTTCCGTCGAGCTTTCGCACTTGGTGTACGCGGAAAAGATGCCGTGATTAAGATTCAATCTTGAGTGTTAAGTCTTCATCGAGTGAATCACGATATTGAAAAAGAAAAATTATTGCCCGGGTGCAATTTAACATTTACGCACGTGGCTTGTGTCTTTTATTATTAAGTTGTAAGGCGATGTTTTGACAGATTACGATTAACGGAAGATTATTTTTAATGGTATAATTCATAAAGACTTTACGACAGCGAAAGTTGTAAGTGAATATAATGCTACACGTTTATCTGAAAAAATAATTACACTCGTCGTCAAAAATTTTAAAATTTAATTGACGCACTATAATCGAGGTCAAGTTTATGTTTTGTTTGTAAAAACTGAAAATTACGTAAGGTAACTTTCGTTTTTATGGACGCCCAACGTGTGTGCGTGTGTGTGCCTTTATTGTACATATATTTCTCGGAATAATATTTTGTAAATATTATTTATCGTTTTGTTATTTTGCTACTCAAACAACAACATTGGCTTTAATCATTTATTTCAATATACTTGACGCTAACGAAGTAACTTAATACTTGCGGCCTGTGTAGTGAAAAACGATCTAAGCCTTGAATTAAGAGGATAAATAACAAAGTATCAGGTTTATAAATGGAAAAACTAAAGTTTCATCTCGCAAAAATGTATCGTATTATAACGGCAGCCTGTAAACCTCGTTTACCCCATCAAACCACTAAAACACTCTTACCGAGTTCGCAGCGGACTGCAGCCTAATCCCATCGGCGCTCGCCTGCAGCAACTGAGCAACGAGGCTCCTAACGAACTGCGCCGGCGAGAGGCTAGCCTCGCTCCTCGCTTGGCAAAAGTGCCTGGCCAGTACTCGGCGATTAAGGGACCTCTGGTGCCTAGCCTGTGCCCCGGTCGACGGCCATGCGAGCTCAGCGCAGAGTGCTGTCTTGCCGCTGCCAGGGCCGCCAACGATGAGGGCGCCGCAGGTCTTGGACGCCGGCCGCTGCTCCAGGCAGTGGGCGAGCTTGGCGAACGCCCATTCGCGGCAGAAGAAGCGCTTCTTCTCGATCACCGGAGCGGCCATCGTGCTGTTGGGTGCTCTTGGTCCTTTGGTTTTGGTGCGGGGGAGGTTGCTGATTAGAGTTCGATGTTTGGCGGTGGGGGTTTTGGTACCCTGGGTAGCGAGAGGTTGACGGGGGTTATTATTGTCGTCGTCGTTGATGGCACTGTGGACAGAAGGTGGAGATTTGGGATAAAATACTGTTTATGGTGTGAAAATTTATTTATTTTTTTTTTTTAAAGAAAAATCAGAAGTGGAGGGATTTGTGACAATTATCGTGTCTAGTGTGTGTATCTTACTGCATAATAATGAACATTGAATATTCAGCTTATATTGCAACGGTACATAAAAGATTCAAGTGTGTTAGCAAACATGATAGGTTCGAATTTAGTATTAATAAATACGAAATAAACAGTAATTGTCCTATATTGTCTACTTAGACACCGTAATAGCAACGTTAACCAAGCTGACAACATATAACTGAGTAATAAATTATTATGATTTACTGTTAAAGTTTATTGTACTATAAAACTTGATTAAGTAATGTACACCGCATTTCCTCGTTTTAATTAACAGCAAAAGGGCGATGAAGCTCACGTTATTGGAAAGCTTTTAGTTTATGGTAAACTACAAGCGCCGCACGTGTGTGTGTAATATAATATTGGTTTATTTATTGGAAATTTCGCAAAATAGAAAAAAATTGACCTGAATATTACGTGCAGCGGAAATATTGTTTTTCCTTGGAACTATAAATTCCTTTTTCCACTGCAAACGCAGAGTGTAATAAAGTAAAACCATTTGACCCATTTTAGGGAATATTAATAACGGCTCTTGAAAAAAAAAACGTGTGTACATTATTTGAATATCTCTATAATTAAATTCGTTATTTAAAATCCTGAAATACTAAAAATATACGCATCGTTTGATAAATTCAAACGGCGCGAGGGTTAAAATAATTAATTAAAATTTTCATACATATATTTTGAGTTCGTTTGCGTATAAAAAACATTTTAATTTTCACCGAAATAAAATAAATGAATAAAATAAATGAAATATAAGGACAATTAAACTCATCGATATATCATTAACAAAAATATGTTAATGATGCTAAACAGAAACTGTCCCTCTAATCCTTCATCTTCAATCTCACAACTAAGAACTACCTAAAACAATCTACTAAATTGAAATCCAAACATTTCTCTCCCTACCTCTCTTCCCCATCATAACGATTCAGCCCCTTGCAAATCTCTCATCGAAATCTCTCTGCACAAGAGCGCATCTCAAAAGCATAATATATACTCACGCGCTATCGTCGCCGTCGTCTGCCGGGACGCTGCAGCAGCAGCTGCGAGGCTATTTCCGCGCCGAGTCGTCGGCGTCGGTGCGTCCAAGTCCGAATCTCGTCGTCGTGGTGGTGGTGGTTGTTGGGCCGATAGGACGACGCGCCGCCGCGCCGGTCTCTCATCGCGCGAGCGCCGCGGCGCCCTCGTTCTCTCGCCGTATCGCTTCTGCAGTCGGAGGAGTTGTGTGTCTGTGTAACTGTGGTAGTGCGATGCCGGTGGATTCGCAGCAGTGCAGAGGTTATTGGCTGCGGGTTGCACTCGCAACTGGAATATAATGGAGAGAATGGTTGTAGAGAGAGTTGACGAGATAGGCGAGAGTAGGTTACCTGGGAATTGTCTTTTTAGTGGTGTGAATTTTGTATATAGGAAGTAGGGAACGAAGGTGTTGTTGCAAGTGTGGGATATGCTGTCGTTGGAGTCTTAGTTGCTAATTAAAACGGAATGATGGGTGTTAATGAAAAAAAGCCAACTTCGAAGTTCGCGCGAAGAAAGTAGAAGTTAGCTTTTTTTCTTACGTTCAGGGAGAAGATCTTCTTGTATCAATAAAGAGGATATTCTCCTATATACTTTCAAGAATCGCATTTTTTTAGAGGAATCCTTGAAGGAAAATCCTCGTGAAGTATACCCAGAAGGAGTAACGTTTTGTCAGTAAACAAAAATCTACTTTTGCAACATCGATAATTTTCTAACAAAAAATTTTTTCCGTTATTTTAAGAACCATTTTTCCAGTCATATCAGTTTTCCGATTGGAATGTATAAACGAATCTTTGTGAACAAAATTTCATAGCTTTAGATCTATACTAGTCCGCATGAGCCACCGAAATTAAAATTTTATTTATTACGACTCGTAAAAAATTTTCTTTGACATTCATTAACTGTTATTATAGTGTTTTTTAAATTCAGGAAGTATCCTCTTTTTGTATAATATTATATTGCACAGAGAGTAGATATTTTCCCTACCATACAGGATCAAATTCTCCCCGACCCCATTTTTAACGGAAAATTCTTCTTCTAGAGAAATATTCACATTGATATAGAAAGATCCTTTTCAGGGTGTGGTATTTCATAAATTAAAGTACATATACTAATTAAGCCAGTTTTCAACATTTTATGACAAGAGTATACATCCTAATTTATTTTATAGTAGTTATACTTTTAACGCTTAACTTTTATATAAGTACATACGCAGTAAAACGTTATTCGATATGAAAGTTTGATGCGCGAGACGAACTCGAATATTCCGGTATATAGCATTATAACATTAATTTTAGTGCTCAAAACTTTTTTTCTTATACAAAATCCTTACAAATATTAAACTTCTCGTATACCTAATATCTTACAACTTATCTCAAAGGTACATTAATAGTAGAGCAACATTTTTATACTTTACCACGTTACATTACTTATGTATATTCCTTGAGAGATACTTTATCACGGCGGAAATCGAAGTATATCTGCAATTGGCGCGCGTTGCGTTCGTTCGTGTTTTTCTCTCGTTTTAAAACTATGCGCGCGCGTAAAACCAGTCAAGAGAACAAGTTAAACTCTCGCGGGCGCGGTATATATATATATATATGCTCTGCCCCCGAGTATATATGCATAATGTTTGAGAGAGAAGAAAATCGTTAGCGCAGAAACATTAGAACCAAAACGCGCGCACAGTATTTATCTCAAACATGAGTTACGAATTGCCGGATAACTGCATACACACAAGTTAAAAGTTTACAACGGCGGCGACATATAACTTACGGATAACCTGCACAGCGCGCGGTAATTCATCCCGCGATAAAGAAAACTTTATTCCGATCTTTCTCTCGTATTATATTATATATATGTACCTATACACACGCGTAATCGAAACACCGCGTTACGTAAATAAATCAGGTATACACACACGTGCGCGCACGCGGCTTTTTTTCCCCCCGGTAAATTGGCGTGAAACGCGCATGCATGTAAAGTAAAAATATCCCCAAGGTTACTCTTATATATACAAATAATAAAACCTTTGATATGGCACAATACAGAAAAAAAAAGATAATATATCTACGGTCCTTCAAATTTGTTTACTTTACAATACTCAACTTTTTTCCCTTCCCCCCGCCGATGGGTGAATCACACTATATAACTTTCGTAACAATCCGAAGAGCTCTGATTCAGCGGGCACGCCGAAGTAGGCCGAATTAGAATGAAAATCGCGAGCGGCCCGCGGGGCTAATTGATACATCATAGATTACACACTCGCGCGCTACATTCGCGGCCACTTGGGCTAAATTTAATCGATCCCCTTACCTCCCACTTCTCGCGCCACACACACATATATATATACGAGGTTCTGTCTACCTATACCAAGTCCGCTGAATTTATTCTCACTGCGAGTGAAAATTAACGATTTGTTAAATGGGTCGTACACTCCATTTTCTCTCCCAAGAAAAAAAGACAGTCGTGTCAGCTTTGTGTGTGTGTGGGAGTGACGTAAGTAGAGAGGCGGCCATTTTTCATTCGCTTCGTTTCCCTCGCTCGTCTCTGTGATATTCTTCTTCTTCTTCTTCTCTCTCTTTTTCTTGGATAAAATAATTGCAGGGCAAATAGTTCGAAAGCCGATTTCCCGGAGTGGTTTTTCGGGATGAAAGAGAGGAGAGGGTTAACACAACTGCTAACTCTGGTTTCATCCGCAGTGCGGCCGCACGGGGCTGCTAAATTGGTTTCTTTTATTTCGCCGCCGTGAAAGGAGAACTCGAGGTGGAATGTTTGCGGGAATGTTGTATTGTAACGGTTTGCTTTTACGTTTCATCGTGGCTACCGCCGCCCGGCTTGTGAATTCATTTTAGACCGCCCTCCGATGTTTTAGTAATTTTTTCAATTTCGATCGCTCGCAT